>BDMB01000019.1:470808-535689 GCA_016859785.1 Macrotyloma uniflorum
GGAGAAGAAGAAGTTAGAAGAAGAAGAAACAAGGAGGAGAAGAAGAAGAAAGGAGTAGAACAAGTTAGAAGAAGAAGAAAGAAGGAGTAGAAGAAGTTAGAAGAAGAAGAAACAAGGAGAAGAAGAAGTTAGAAGAAGAAACAATGAGGAGAAGAAAAAGAACGGAGTACAAGAAGTTAGGAGAATAAGAAGTTAGAAGAAGAAGAAACAAGGAGGACAAGTAGAAGAAAGGAGTAGAAGAAGTTAGAAGAAGAAGAAACAAGAAGAAGAAGAAGTTAGAAGAAGAAGAAACAAGGAGAAGAAGAAGTCAGAAGAAGAAGAAAAAAGGAGAAGAAGAAGTCAGAAGAAGAAGAAACAAGGAGAACAAGAAACAAGGAGGAGAAGAAGAAGAAAGGAGTAGAAGAAGAAACGAGGAGAAGAAGAAACGAGGAGAAGAAGAAACAAGGAGGAGAAGAAGAAGAAAGGAGTACAAGAGGTTAGGAGAAGAAGAAGTTAGAAGGAGAAGAAACAAGGAGAAGAAGAAAAAAGGAGGAGAAGAAGTTAGGAGAAGAAGAAGAAACAAGGAGGAGAAGAAGAAGCAAGGAGTAGAAGAAATTAGGAGAAGAAGATGTTAGAAGAAGAAGAAACAAGGAGAAGAAGAAGTTAGAAGAAGAAGAAACAAGGAGAAGAAGAAGTTAGAAGAAGAAGAAACAAGGAGAAGAAGAAGTTAGAAGAAAAAGAAACAAGGAGGAGAAGAAGAAGAAAGGAGTAAAAGAAGTTAGAAGAAGAAGAAACAAGGAGGAGAAGAAGAACAAATGAGTAGAAGAAGTTAGGAGAAGAAGAAGTTAGAAGAAGAAGAAACAAGCAGAAGAAGAAGAAAGAAGTAGAAGAAGTTAGGAGAAGAAGAAGTTAGGAGAAGAAGAAGTTAGACGAAGAAGAAATACGGATAAGAAGAAGTAAGAAGAAGAAGAGGCACGGAGAAGAAGAAGTTAGAAGAAGAAGAAACAAGGAGAAGAAGTTAGAAGAAGAAGAAACAAGGAGGAGAAGAAGAAGAAAGGAGTAGAAGAAGTTANTTTCCTGATTCTGTCCAAATTTTCTTATATCCATATCTCATGTTTTACTAATCCTTTTTCGGTGATTTATATGTCTAAATTGATGTTCAGAAAGTCATCTTTCCTCTCGTTTTGGAATCGTCGATTTCAGAGTTGATTAAGCTGAGATACGAAACTAAGTTAACCTTACGTTTCTGGTTGAATTCGTGGTCCTGTTCAACAAGACTTCTTTAACTAAATTTGGTTCAATTTTCGATACAAATGCTACATTCATGCATAAGTTATTCAAATTTCACCTTGTGACAATTTCTTTAGATATATTTCCAATAATGTTGTCTATGGATAAGTCTTGGAGTCCTCCATTTTTTGGGAAGTGTAGAATATAGTGGTTGACTTGTATTAATATTTGACCTCTCAAATAAATCTTGTAAAGTGGTTTTAAGGTTTTCTAAATCATCATCTAAAGAGGGTTCATTTGACTCATATGGGCTACCTCTTTGAATGTATATTATTTTATGTATAAAACAATAATTTGAGAAATTGAAAATTATTACTTTTCTTGTGTCATAAATTTAGTTAAATTGTATGAATAATTTATCTATTTATATTTATGTGTATTCAAGCCCATTGAGTGTTAGAGTTATGAATGAAGGGGTTTGACCTAAGCCCAAGTAGAGAGTGTGTAGCCTACAATCTAGGTCCAAAGAGGAGAGAACTAGGGTTGACTTTTCTTTTGGTCTAAGCCACATCATAACCCATTCTCCTAAACTAATGAATCCATAAATGTAAGGAAGATGAAAAGGTTGCTTCAAGAGAGTTACTAGAAGCATGACAAACAAGATCACTTTGGAGCCTACTTCAATTTTGTCTTTGTTTTCTATTTCAATAGAATTGTGAACCATTCTTTGCAAGTACTTTAAAACATGTTTCCTTGTTTTCCTTGAGCTGGATGATGCGCTCCTTGTTTGCCTTTTATTTGTCTTTAGGTGCACCTCTTTGAGTGTATGTGTGTAGCAAGCGTGGTCCTTATGTGCTAGGACATGCTTCCCATGTGATGAGGTAATAATGAGTGTAACCACACGACACATGCTAGTGGAGGTGTGTTCCTTGTGTGCTTAGGACATGCTTCCAATGTGATGAGGTAATAATGACTTGTAACCACACGACACATACTAGTGGATCTCATGATGAAGTTTGCAAATGGAAGTTGGATATGTCACGTTTGAAGCTTCTCATTAGTGGAGCTTCTCATTAGTGGAGCTAAAGACATGCTTTTAGCATGTGATTTAAGGAGTGGAAGAGACAGCACATTTGTATTTAATTTGAGTTGTATCTCCATTTCATTAGAGATACATTCGTAGTCTTTAAATAGGATTCTTCATTCATTGTAAACAATTTTGGTTCATTTGAAGAAATATAGTGAGTTTCTCTTAATTCTGAGCTTAGGTGTTCTTTCTTCTTTTGAAATCATATCTTGAGCATGGTTCAAGTGGCAACTTCCACCACTTATCTTGGAATCTCCCTCCAAGTGGCGTGAAAACATTGTTTTCCATTCTCATTTATTGTTTCTTCTTCCTTTCATGGAACTTCCACTGGTTCAATTTATATTTTTGCACTTCGAATTTGAGTAGATCTTTTTCATCGCTATTTCCTGGCTAATTAGTGACGAATCCAATTCTGTTTATAATTTCATCTCTGAATCTGTCTCAATGTTTGTTTCGCCTATAGTTCTGATGCTAAATCCGCCACTATACGCGTCACTAAATTCTTATGTAAATATTCTTAAATAAATATGAATTCCGCTTGTGATTTGAAGGCTTATAATGTGTTTCTTATTTTTTCAAAATAATCCATTGAAACCTAAACACTGTTAGGTTTTTAGCATAAACCCCTCAAATCAACTTAAGACCCCCTCTCGCCTTTGTCGCCATCATACAACCATTAGGGAGGGAGCTTATAGCCTCCAAATCCCTTGATTTGAGCTTCCAGTAATAGCCTTTTGAAAATGAGAAAAGATAACCAACTTTTGTCTACCATTGCCACGAACTCTATCCACATGGCACCATCTGAATGGAGGGCAGAGTTGGTAATTCATCCCAAAGCTTGTCTAGTGAGATAAGTCTCCTTTGTTTTACTTACTTGAAACTTAGTCTATTTCCTCCCATTTATTAAGTCACATGATCCTTATTATAGAGAGGAAAGAGTCTCTGATGAATTCATGGATAGGACCGAGAAGAAAGCTTGATGCTAGAAACAAAATTTTTTAATTTTTCATATTTTCCTTTGTGGACCTTATTGGACTTTGTGATTTTTATGTTTTAATTTGTAATTAGAGATTTTTTTTACTTTATTGTTTTAAGTTATTTTTTAGGGTTTATTAAACGGTCTTAATTAGCAATTAATTAATTAAATTTAAATTGATTCATCATACAGAATCATGTATTTATGCATCCTATATATCCTAACTACAACATATGCACATTTGCTAATTCAATAACATTTGAATTCTCATCTAATCTAACTTGAGATCAATCCACTTTAGTGTTAGAGGTTGGAACATCAAATCCAATTGCATCATCATCAACAAGGATCATGTACGGTTCAAGATCAAGAATGGTTTTGTTTGTATTTCTAGTTTTCAAGTAGGGTTATTGTAAAAACTTGGAATTCTTAAGGATTGTGCTTAACCAGGGTGATTAGGCAAACTTGGATGTAGCTTTTTATGAGTGAATTAGTATAACCTCTTGTGTACTTTTCTTCTTTAAATCATACAAGCTTTTTATTTTAATTGAATCTTTAAACTAGGATATCTTAATGGAGTAGTGCAAAGGAAATGTGCGATATACTAGAAGTTACTCATTAGGGATGTTCGTGGTGCGGTTTGGTTTGGTTTTTCGCTAAAATATATCCGAACCAAATATAAAAATTATTTGCAGTTCGGTTTGGTTCGATTTGAAATAAAAATAAATCCAAATCAATCCAAACCAATTTTAGCAGTTTGGTTTGGATCGGTTTCTGCATTTTTTTTTAATTTTTAATTTTATTTTTTTATTAATAATTGACTATTTTTATCTTTTTAAATAATAAATTAATAAAAATATAACATTGACTAGATTTCATATGGTTATAGTATTAGTTTATAAATTATCTTAGTATGAAATGGTATGGTGAAGATGGATTTGAATGAAAGTTAATGATGAGATAATGAAATCAAAGTAAGGGAGTTTCAAGTAAGGAATCCTAAGATGCGTCTAACAAAATGAAAGTTGTAATAGACAACAATAAGTTTTCTTTGCAAAATAAAATTAAAAATAAATATAATATTATTTAATAATTGCGGTTTGGTTTGGTTTGGTTTCGAAATACCAAACTGCAAAACGAACCGAACCGCACGGTTTTGGAAAAAAAAAATCCAAAGTGATCTAAAAACTTGCAGTTTTAATCGGTTTGCAGTTTTTTAGATCAGTTTTCGGTTTTTTTTTTTTTTGGATCGGTTCAGTTCTGAACACTCCTATTACTCATGAAAGAACTACTAATATAAAGAGGGCAAGGAAGGATGCATTAATTTAAGGGTACAAGCTATTTAGAATGCATTAAGGTTAATCAATTCAAAATGTTCAAAAGAGATTTTACTCACATAGTAAATCATCTAATAAGACTTGGGAAAATTTTTTAAAAAGAAAATATAAAAGTTTTGAAGTGTTTGGACAAATCTTACTAGCTCAAAATAACAATTATATCTGAGTAAAATGATTTATGATCTATGAGTACGACTTCACTATTTGCGAAACTTAGAGAACATGAATTAAAATTTACCAAATTAAGATGAATTGGTAAAAAGAAGTGAAAATGAGAATTTTTCTCTACTAGTGAAAATATTAGAACGTTCTTGAGACACAAACTTAAGCAAACTAAAAGTGTAGACAAAAAATATGAAAGAAAAAAAAAAGGAAGAAGAAAAAATTGAAAAGCCTACATAGCCTAAGATGCCAACGACGTCTCATCCTCAAGTAGATCATACTAAATAGAGGCTCAACTCTATCTCATGGCTAATGTAGAGAACTCTAGTAATGTGAATAATACTAAATTTAGTGATTATGAGAATTATAATCAATTGTTGAATGTATTTAATGAACTATATGATGAAGTAAAGAAAAGGGCTTACTTGATAAGTAGACCTAAGGGAATGAATAAGTGCTTTGAAGATAAAGTAAAAAAAGATACAAGAAAAATTGGATAACACAAAAATTGATTTTCAAAATCTAGAATTGATTTACCGAAATTCTATTTGTGATTTCTCTACTACTTTTAAAAAATTTTATATATTGTGAAAATTGCGAAGTTCTACAATCCAACACTACCTATTTGATAAAAAAAATCTTTCTAAGTTCATAATAGGGCTACCAAATTTAGAAGTTGTAGTTGATTCACAAAAGTAGGTAATAGATAGAGTTAGAATATGATACAATTTTGAAAAGAAAGAATTTATTTTAAAAAAACTTGGTTAGTTTTAGAAAATCATCTAATACTCTATTTATTACATGTTTCTACTACTTGAATACAAGACATGTTTCTAAGAACTGCTACATTAGAAAAATTGGTGTGACTAGTGAAACATATATTTGGAAGGCAAAACTCAAGAAAGACTTTTAATAATACTGGACCCAAATTCTTTTCTTTAAACTATTTTGTAGGTGTACTTGAAATCCAAGGAATCATTTTGATATTTAAACAGTGGCTATTCAAGTCACATACATGACTGGTGAGAAGAGTAAATTTAGATCATTACACTTAAAATTTAGAGGATTTATCAATTATGGTGATATTGGTAATAGCTCTTCATTCTCATTGAAAATGTGTTATAGCTACAAGGATTGAAACATAATTTGTTAAGTATTAGTCAATTATGTCATAAAGGAAGTAATATTTGAATCAAATCTCTTCTTAATATGTGACTACAACAATAGAAGAATTAATCTAATAGTGAAAAGGATTGAAAACATTTACATGTTGAAACTAAATTATGCATCTTCGAATAATTTTACTTGGTTTATAGCTAAAGAAGAAGATTCTTGGTTATTCCATAGGAGAGAAGCACATATTCACATGCATCATCTTAGCAAATTGATTTTAAAAAAATTTGTAATTTTCCTTCCTAAACTCAAGTTTGAAAAGAATAGAATCTATGATGCTTGTCAAAAAATAAAATAGATTAAAATTTCTTTTTATTTGAAAAATGTTATTTTCACTTCTAGGCTTCTAGACCTTTGCACAAAAACTTTTTTGGGCCTTGAAGAATTGAGTCTAGAAGAAAAATTATTTTGCTTTTTGTTATTGTTGATGAGTTCTTTAAATATACATGGACATTATTTTTATATGCAAAAAGTGATGCTTTTGGAAGGGTTTTAGAATGAAACTTTGAATTATTTTATGAAAAATATGGTATTAATCATAAATTTTCTACACCGATGATCCCACCAAAATGGGGTAGTAGAAAGAAAAATAAATCACTTCAAAGATTTGTTAAATATGCTTAATGAATCTAGTTTACAATAATATTTCTAGATAGATATTGTATGTACAACAAGATATATTCTTAATAGAATGTTAATTAGATTTATTCTCAAGAGAAACTTCTTATGAACCATATATAAGGATAGAAAATCCAAAATAGCTCATGTTAGATTTTTTGGCTACAAAAGTTTTATTCTTATCAATAAGGAATTATTTGGCAAGTTTGATGGTAAGGTTGATAAAACTATCTTTTTAGAAAATTCATTGCATAGTAAAGTATACAGAGTTTATAATAAAAGGTTGTTAACTGTTCAAGAATATGTTCATATTGTATTTAATGAATCACTTAATTAAAATGAGAGAAAGGTTGAGTATGATATAGATTCTAAACAAGAAAATTTGATTGAAGGAATAAAAAAATATCAACATTGATAAAAATGAAAAAGAATCAGGAAATACACAAACTGCAACAACCAATTCTAACTCTACAAAACATTCATAGGAGTGAAGGGTTCCTAAACATTTGTCCCTAGACAACATTGTAAGTAACACTGAAAAGAGAGTATTCACTAGATATTCATTAGCTAAATTGTGTAATACTATGGCATTCATTTCACATATTAAACCTAATATTGAGGATGCTTTAAAAGATGAAAATTGGATCATGGCAATGCTTGAAGAACTAAACCAATTTAATAGGAATCAAGTTTGGGATCTTGTACCAAAAGTTGCTCATATGAATATTATTGGAACCAAGTGGGTATATAGAAATAAATTAAATAAATCTAGTACAATAACTATGAATAAGATCAAGTTAGTAGTTAAAGGGTATAATCAACAAGAAGAGATAGATTTTGAAGAAATATATGTGCTCCTATTGTTAGATTAGAGTTGTTAGGCTATTATTAGCCATTACATGCCTGAGTTGCTTTAAATTGTACCAAACATATATTAAAAGTGCACTTTTTAAATAGTTACATAAATTAGGATATCTACGTAAATCAATCACCAAATTTTGTCAATCACTCATTTCCAAACTATGTTTACTAAGTACATAATGCTCTTTATAGGTTGAAATAGGCTCCTAAACAATGGTATGAGAGGTTTAGCAATTTTTTATTGTCTCAAGGATTTGAGAGGGGGAAAATTGATAAAAATATGTTTATAAAGAAATCTATGGAAAATATAATGTTGGTGTACGTTTATATGGAGGAAATCATATTTGGTTCATCTAATGAAAATCTTTATGACTAGTTTGTAGAAGCTATGCAAGAGGAATTTGAAATGTCTATGATAGGAGAGCTCAATTTCTTTCTAGGACTATCTATTATCAATCAATCAAAGTATTATAAAGAGTTTCATAAGAGGTTTGAAATATAGCTGCAAGGAATCAACAATTCTAATGTCAACAAACTACTACCAAAATAATGATAGGAAAGGGTAATTTTTTTGACTCAACTAAGTTTAGAAGCTTGATTAGTTCATTGTTGTACTTAATAACTAGTAGGCTAGACATTATGTTCTGTGTCGATGTGTGCAAGGTAACAATCTTTACCTAAAGAATAAAATTATACTATTACTAAAAGAATATTAAAATACTTAAAAGGAAGTATAAATGTAGCTTTGTGGTATCCTACTAGTACATCTTTTAATATAGTTGGTTCTTCAAATTTGAATTTGTTGGTTACAAATTAGATAGCAATAGTACTAGTGGCATATGTCATCTTTTAGGGAGTAGTTTGATATTTCGGAATAGTAAAAATAAGAATGTGTTGTCTTATAACTATTGAGGTTGAATACATTGCAGCTAGTAGTTGTTGTGCACAAATTCTCTAATTAAAACATCAATTAGTTTATTATGGTGTATGTTTGAATAAAATTCATTTATAATTTAATAATATTAGTGCAATAAATCTTAAAAGAAAATCAATTCAACACTCTAAAACAAAACAAAGTACATTGAAATTAGGCACCACTTCATACATGATCGATCATATTCAAAATGGTGATTGTTAAATAAAGTTTGTTGATACTAATAATCAATTAGCTATTACTTTCATCAAGTCCCTAAATAAAGAAATATTTTACAACTTGATAAATAAATTAGAGATTTTAGATGTTGCAAATATCTCTTGTTTGATGTGTATTTAACTTAATTTGTATGTTATTTTGTGTCAAATTGTGTTATTTTGAGTGAATGTAAAGACTTCTTCTCTAGTTTAATATGTTAAGTTTTTGTTTAATGAGCAAATTTCACTTAAATTAGGTTTTATGTTAGTTTAATTGATTAAAAAATTAATTTAATAAATTAATTTCACTTATCTAACATTGATAAAAGTTAAACTCTCTGGTTTAAAGTATTTTTTTTATTTTTAATGGGTCAAATTTTTCAGACATTTATGAATTTTTAACACGTTAATTACAATTAAAATCAATTACACAACTATAACCCATGACATTCCACGAGAATCTAAGCAAGGAAATTTTAATTTGTACTATTATGTGTCATTCTAAATTGCAATCAATAAGCATTCAATAGGTTGAGAATTACAATGATCGAATTCAAACCAAATCTTCACCACTAACATTAAATCTTTGTCTGGACCATCGCTCTTCTCTATTAACATTGCCTTATTTCTTTATATGTTAAAAATTCTTCTCTACTTTGTGCATTGTATTGTTTACTTCTCTATTTTCTTTTAAATTTCTCTACACAAAATGGGCTCTTCATCTAGCACCCCTAAAAAAGAATGAAGTGCTTTGGGTTTGGTGAAAGACATCCTATAGCTTCCAACACTCCACCAGTTAGTCGTTCAATTAGGAGAAAATAGAGTAGTTCATGCATGGGAAATAGATAAATGTAGCAAATATTCTTTAATTTGATGGGTTAGAAGAAAAGGGTCTTGTTGATATTCAAACCATGCTTACTTTTCAAGGACTAAAATAGTTCTTGGAAATGGAAGACAAATATTACTTGGACCTAGTAAACTTTTTCTACACTAATTTTGAAGTTTGAAGGAATTGTGATGAGGTCAAAGGTAAAAGGAGTGGACACTTTGATTGATCTAACACTATGAGGAGGATTTAACACTATGGAGGAGGATTGTAGGTCTTACCTATGATAGCATAAAGGTTTGCAATGGAATACTAGCGTTGATATACTAGCGTTGATGAAAATTTTAACAAGGTGAAAGTTTATAGAAGTGGTCTTAGAAATTCCACTTCAAAGATTAAAGTGTTTCATGTAGGACGATGAAACTTTAAGAAAACTACTTGTTTTCTTCCTAGCATGGTAATTGATACCCAAAGGGAGCAACCATGCTCAATTGTGTGAAGGTGATCTTGTCCTATTACATAAAGTCTAGAATCAAGTTTAATTGGATATATGTGATAAAGGATCACATGTTGAAAGCTAAGAGGCTAACGGACTACAAGCTTCCCTATGCTTCCCTATGCCATTTTATCTCCAAAGTGTTGGAGCACTAGAAAGTTAACAAAAAAGAAACCTTCGAAACTACTAGCCTTACCCATCAGGTCAATAACTTAATTCTAAAAAAAATGGGATTTGAGAAAGTTGATGGGGGTATGAGTCTATAAAGGAGAGTAACATAAAGATAATGTTGCTGGTTTTGGTACTATTGGAACTACAATTGCTAAGAATGAGACAGAAAAACATCATAATTAGATTATTAAGTATGCACATCCACCTTACCAAGGAATTCCTATATCTCAATTTGAGCAGCTTATGCTTCGCATGAGGGAATACCTAGCAAAAGCTCAACATGCATATCATGAAATGTGTGTAAGAAGGTTTACACACATTAAGACTAAGTTAGAATTCATACAAACATAGTTAGGTAATATCTAGGTGAAAGTTAAGCATGATGATGATGAGGTAGTTTGATTTCAATTAATATCGGTGTTAGTGTATTGATTGTATGGTTTTATAATTCTCCTTGGTTCTTGATAGAAGGTCATTTTTAGTCGTGTATGGCCTTATCATATACACTTGCAATTTCCCCTAATGAAATATAGGATCAACCAAGGTGCTGATTCAAGAAACAGTAAAAATGTAGGCTCTTAATTAAGTAAAAATATGTATATTTTTATTTAGAAATGTAGTGGAAAACTTGGGGAACTAAAATGCATAATGAATATGAATGCAGTAGTGGAATTACAATGATAATTAAGATAGATGTTATGCAGTTTGAATAGAAAATTCATACTAATTTGATGGATGTTGATGTTGATATGAAATGGAGAATGAATTCTAATTTGATTTTTGGAATGATAAGATGGATACAAATTATAATATTTTGATTTTTGTGTTGAATGCAAAATGGTGTAGTTTTATATACACATGAATGATGCAAATTTGAGGGATTTTGATTTTGAAAATAGAACTGAAATTAAATGCAAAGAAGAATAGTATGTAATCAAACTAAATGTAAAGGAATGCAAGAATAAATGTAGATTGGAAACAATGCAGATGCAATATTTAAAACAATGTTGAATAACTAAATGATTAGAAAGAAAGATGAAAATGAAACTGGAATTTAAGAGGTAAATGCATAATGATTAAAGTGCAAGGGTAGAATGAGTTGAAGCTAAATCAATGTAGTACAAAATGTGAATGCAAAATTGGAATGGAAAATTGTAATTCAAATGTCAAAATGAAATTCAAGTCAAATTCTAATATAGTATGTAGAATTAGAGTTTAACTGAAAATAAAATTCAAATCAAATTCTAATATAGTAAGTAGAATTAGAGTTTAATTGAAAGTACATAAACAATGCAATATATGAAATTTTAGAAAATTTAGACTAAAAGAAGAACAACCAAAAGATGAACAACACCAAACCAACCATACATAAGTCTCTAATCAAATCCGAAAACTGGAAAAACTAGAATACCTTGTAGAAAACTGAATTAAAACTTTGTAGAGTAAACTTAAAATTCTTTTGAATTAAACTAACTACAAAATTACAACTGGAATCAAGTAAACTAACTAAGTGAAATATTAGGAATTAGAACTGACTTAAAGGTGCTAGATTGACTTGAGAATACAAAGCTGAAGTGTATTATGCATATTGCTCAACACCATACTTCCTTAAAAGACATCCAAGTGCCTTAAATTCTCTGCCAATTCAATATAATTACAAAGCTTGATATCTTATTTTTAATACAGAAGTGATAAACTTAATAGATGGGCCCTATGCAACTTGAGATAGCCCATAACTTGAGGAATATGCTTCGGCACTACAACTACTGTAGGCTTCACTTTAAACATGTGCCAAAAATCCAAATCTTATCCAAATTGAGTTATTCCACTTTCCTTAGAAGTCTTGATGAGTAAATTTCCAATGCAATAAGAATCATGATTTTTGGATGCATGTGGACAAAGATAAAATTATTTTAGTGAACCTATGTCAAGTTGTATAACAGAAAAATATACTATATAAATATAGTATTTTACACAGTTTGTAGTCTTTACTTAAAAATTCCTAAAAATATATTTCTTGCTTAATTAAGTTATTTTAAGATATTATAAATATGTATGAACCTGTTTTAGTATTTATTTACAAGTAAAAATCAAGTTATATTAGTTCTATTTCTACATTTGATGTGTTCATTGCAATCCTTTTTTGTTATCTTTAATTAATTGATATGTAATACTTTTTTTTTCTCAAACCTTCACTCTACTTCATAATGTCAAATCAGGAGAAAGGAAGAGTGTTTATTTTTTAGGGCAGGGTTGACTCAACTTGCAAAGATTACTCAAGAGATTATCATCATCAAATAAAACTTGATGATGTTGTTGTTAGGATTTTATGTTCTAATCTCTTAAGCTAAATATGAAAAAAGTCTGGAATGAAATCTCAAGCTAACATATGAAGATAGTTTATTCATTTTGAAAATTTAGGTGTTTAAGGCCAATTTAGTGTGTAAAATTGATTTTTAGGTGTATATTAAGTGTATTTGCATGAATATGAATATGTGGGATGAAATGATTCTATGATTGATTAAAAGTGGTATTTTTTATAAAAATGATAACATTGAAGGATAGAAAGCTTTCTAAAATTTTTGAACAAATTAAATCCATATTTTAATTTGTTAATTTTATTTAGAGTCAATTACATAAAATACGGTTTTCTCCATTAATCAATTAAATCATGCTTTTAATAGATTAGAATAACTAACTATAACATGTTTAGTAATTTTAACAAGCTAAAATGTTGATTTATCAAGTTAAAATGCACTAGATTTTTTTTCGTAAAAAGAGATTTTAATAAGTTAGAACAAAATTATTAAATGCCTTACTCCTTTACAAAAATGAGAACATAGATTGCAAACACTTTGAATATTTTTTCTAAATTCTTGTAAGCTAAAAAGAAGGAAAAATCATTAGTTTTGTGTAAGAAATTCTACAAAATTATTATTATACTTTAGAACTATTGTTCTTTAATGTAACATCAACATTTCTTGAATCTTTATGTTGCAATTTGTGCAAGGTTTGTCAAATTTTTCTCTTTTATTTCTTTATTTACTTTTCGAGGTTGAGTACTTGACTAGGGTGGTCAAGCTTGTAGCGTTTCACAAAATTTCTTCGGATCTTGTAAGATTCAAAATCAATGAGTGATTTTGTTAGTATTTCTAGTTTTCAAGTATGGTGTCATCCCGTGTTGGGAACTTTATGGTCAAATGTGATGTAGAGACTATAGCTCCAATTTTGTTTAGTGATTGACATTAATAATTAGATATATTACCTTAACTGTCCAATAATGGGTATTTCTTTCTCTGAATTTTGTGTATAAGTTGATGTATCCCTTAGTGTCTATTCGGTCCCTACGAACCCGATAACTTGATCGTTGTAAAATTGTATGAATTCTTCATATAACTCCATTTTCTATAAATAGTTAATATAATCACAATGGTACTAATTTGATGTAAATATAAAAATGATTATCTATTAAAAATAAAATATAATTAGGATTCAAATTCATATTATCAATTTATCACAATTAAAATCTAAAATTAGTTAAATTTAATGTTTCAAGACAAACTAAATTAAAACAAAAAAAAAGTAAATAGAATTAAGAAATAATATATATATATATATATATATATATATATTAAATAAAGTGGCAAGTATTGAATATGATGAGATTATGGTTTGAGAGAAATATCGAATTGGTTGAAATTTAATATTTTGAACGGAAGTTGTATAAAGGAAGTTTTAAAATAGTGCAATTAATTCAAATTATGAAAAATTCCGAAAAAAAATTGTATATAATAAAGCTATTACTTAAATATGTATGTTTTTACAAAAATAAAATTGTATTTTACTTTTAATCTCTTTAAAGTTTCTTTTCATAGTTTTGTTCTTTGTAATTTTGTTTTAGTCCCTTTTTTTAGCCGCTATCATTTACTTTTAGTTCTATCAAATAGTTTTCAAAATAACTAAATTCATATAAACAAAATATTATAGAAGCTAAAAGATAAACTGGATATATCAAAAAACTGAAACAAATTAACAACGGAAAGTGGAGAGAAGTTTCTAAGAACTATTTTTTTTTAAAGACCAACAACAAAATACAATTAATTTCAAAGATCACCAACATATTTAAGTACAAATCATTCCTCCCTCTGCAAAAATATTCTCATTTCTTTTGTTAAATAAAATAAGCTCTAATGATACAAATCCACAAAATTATCCAAAAGGAAACTTACAGTCATACGTGACCATGCAAGCTAATCACGATTAATAACTATGAGCTTTTAATCAGCCACGCGCTGTACACGAGATTATTCACAAAATATAATTAGTAATATTCCAATTGTCATTCGCTGGATCCATCAGAAAAGCAACAAACCATAATGAATAGAAAATATGAACAAGAACAACCTAAAGGCTTATCTCATAACCGCAGTTGGAGAAAATTATCAACAGGAACAAAACCACAATATCAACTTCACGCGCAGCACTAATAATTACTCTCACACACAAGATAACTTTCAAATGCTCAAGTTCACTGATCTAGTATTGCCCTTTTTTAGCCATATTTCAAATTCCCAATTTTTTAATTCTCGGCACAAATATTATCTGATTGCTCCAAGCAAATTGGCACCGTCAAGCCTCGCACCTTCCAAGTGCTGAGTAATATAAAAAGGAACGAAGAAAATGTGTTAGCTGATCATACATTGAACAGAAAAATTCAATGGCCATTATTTTCCACCCAGTCTAACCACAGGAAGCTTATAAAAGAAGCATTAAAACAATGGAAATTTGGAAACCTCAAATCTGAATTTAGAAGGCATTTATCTAGTTTCCTATTCAATTTCCTATTTATTTTATTTTGACTCCATTTAATAGCTTTATGTTGGAAACTACAGATCATACAGAAGTTCTCCATGTTGTGTGATTCAGTTTCTTCTACTTTCTGAATACATTCTGGTTCAGCCATATGTTCCACTGATCAACAAGAATGGTTAAACCTGTGTAACATACTTCAATGGCATAACAGCAAGCTAGCTTGAACTGAAATGCTAGTGTTCAGTTCAGTTCCATTCTAACTAAATTTTCAAAATTAATTGTGTACATGTACAGGCATCCATCAATTATTGGCGACAGCACCACAGCAAAATATATCACAAACATTCCCCACTCTCATTCTTATCATTGATCTTCAACATTAGAATTTTCAAAGTAGCAATGTCAGGACCATAACAGATGAACTTAGATAAACGGAAAATATTGACTAGCTAATCTATAATATCACAAATAGTAAAGAAGTTTAAAGAACTTATAAAATACAGCTAATTAACGTACCGTATCTCTTAGATTGACAAGACGGAGATAAGCTCGTTGAAGGTTTGCACCCTTCAAGTTGGCATTGTTCAGTTTTGCACCCTAAGAAACAAAGAATTGATTTCAAAGTAGGACAAAATAGGATTAAGAACATTTCACCTAGCCATAGACTTATTTGAAAAAGAAATTTGAATCAATAGTAAATTAAACTGACAAACTTATAGGAAGCATGGTTACAAATGCAGAAAATAACTAAACCGGTAATGATATTTATATCTGATCAGAGGGTCAAGAGAAATCCAACTGACAAACAACAAAACGAGAATGGATGGAAATGATCTCCTAACAAATAAGAAATTTCAACTAAGCAAGTAGAAAAAGAAGAAAGCAAAACACCAAATGAGAAGAGCCAATCTCTTCCAAAAATCACCACCCAAAGCCTCCGAGAATAATACCTCTCTCATTTGGTTAAGCTCTCTTCTCCATATATACCCTTTTTCTATGTCCCCCTTTTGATCCCATTGCATGATTCTTGCATAACCTCCCACTCTCTTAGAACCATTGCAAATATGACTTATGGGCCTAACATAGACCCTTATGTTTAATAAAATTACAACTTATTTCTATATTTAAACACCTCTATTATTTTAAATCTTAATGTAACATTAAGCCTTTGTGTTTTCAAAATTATGAAGACCTCCCTTAGTGGTTTGTTCAAACTGAGGCCAAAGTAATATCAAACATAAGGAAGGATTGGCATGACATGGAGCTAAGGTTTCCCTTTACCACATAGTGAGGAGCTTCAACTGCGTTGGGAAAAGCATGATCACAAGAGAGATTGGGATGTAAAGTACAACTAGATCCAACACTTGGTATCAGAGTCATGGTTATGATTTCAATTTCAATTGGGTAAAATGCTGAAGGGTAGGGTATAGTGGGTGACATCAATTGTCATGTGATAGAGATCAAGTAGGCCAAGTACAATCGAGTTTGATTCCAAGGAGATTGCAAGTTGTATCAATTGTCCTATGTTAGAAATTAGGTGGGTCAAGTCACAATCGAATTGTGACACTTGGGTTGCTACACTATTAAGTGGAAAGAGATATGCCTTGACTATTGATGAGGCCATGAAGACTAAGGAAGGTTCACAAGGATGCTTCAAAAGGATTACTAGAAGCATGACTAAGCAAAGCCCCTTAGAACCTACTTCTATTTTGTCCTTATTTTCTATTTCTTTGTAAAATACTTTGAACCATATTTCTTTGTGTTCTTTGGGTTGTATTTGCGCCTTCTTGGTGTATATACTTGGATACGTCTCTTAGACTTGCTTGTAGTAAGTATGTTTCATGTGTTCTTTGAACATGTTTTCCATGTGAAGAGGTTAGCACATGCTAGTGGATGTGTGTTCCTTGTGTGTTTAGGGCATACTTCCCATGTGATGAAGTAACCATGGCTTCTAAACAATCAGCACATACTAGTGGATTTAATGATGAGGGTTGCAAATGGGTGGAGAGTGTGATGTGGCACGCATCTAGCTTCTTATTGGTGGAAATCAAGACATGCTTTTAGCAAGTGACCTAGGGAATGGAAGCAACACTACATTTGCATTTGATTTGAGTTGTATTTCCATTTCATTTTAAATAACTTCTCCTAAGCTTGAGCTTTGGTGTTCTCTCTTCATGCATTTGATTTGAGTTGTATTTCCATTTCATTTTAAATAACTTTCCTAAGCTTGAGCTTTGGTGTTCTCTCTTCTCTTGAAGTCTTATCTTGAGCATGGATCAAGTGGCGACTTCCACCATTCATCATAGAATTCTTCTCCAAGTGGCATCATCTCCTTCATTCTCCATCTTCATCTCTTGCTTCCCCTTCCATCCATGGCTTCCAAACTGGTTTCCTTCTTCATTTGCGCATTAAATTCCTTATGCATGTTCTGCTAGTGACGGATTAAATTTCAGTCACAAATTTCGTCTCTAACTCTATAGATACATTTGTGATGCTTCAAGTTCCGTAGCTATTTCCATCTCTAAATCCGTCTATAAAATCTGATGCATATGTACTTGATTCCATATGAAATCTAAAGTGATTTGGATGATGCTTATGAGTTTCATGTTTGTTCCAAATACTCCATAGAAGCCTAAACATCTTAAATAGGTTTCTATCAACTATAGCTTTTGATCTAGTAGTAAGTGCTCCATCCAACATTTTTAATGTGTAGGTGAGAAAAAATTAAATGTGGTGATATATTTGAAGGGGCACATTGAATTGGTTTGTTTGTGGGGTAATCTGCATTGGATGGTGGAATTTGTGATGGAGGTTGTTGTAGATTGGGAGACAATTGTAATGGACTTATGGAGGAGTGTTGAAATGTAAAAAAATGAGATGGGGAAGGTGATTTTGTTCGAAGGTGGGGGTAGGGAAACATGGTTTGAGGGTGGGAATTTGGTAGGGAAGATGATATGATCCTAAAAGCTAAAGATAAAGATGTTCTCAAAGAATTAAGGAAAATAAAAAAAATAAAAGAAGTCATCTTTTTTGGAATAAACTTTTTTTAAATAGGAGAATGTATTAAACACCCTTTGAATAGGCTTGCATAGGTTGTTTGAATCTAAGGTATGGGAAGGGCCTTGTTTGGCAAGCCCTTCCTAATCCACCTCACTCCTTCTATAAAAGGAGAGCTTATGTATTTTTGTTTTTCCATATCTTTGAGAAAAAAAAAAAAGCTTCAGAGCTTTTTGAGAAGATGTGATTCTTCTTCATTCTTGTGTGAACTTGGAGGAATCTAAGTGGTGAAGCATATCTCATTCTTTACATATCTTGGAGGAGTTCAAGTGCGGCATTGAGTGGTATCAAAGTTCATTGATTCTTATCTTTGAATTTCAAATTTGAAGTGACGAATCTTCCTCGACTTACCGATTAATCTTAATTTTGGTATCTTTGACTTACCAATCAAGTTTGATTGTAGGTCTTTCATCTTCTAATCTCCTTCTGCATTTTGTTGTTTTTCTTGATTTTCTTTGGAAATTGTCAAAAAGAGATTCATTCTTCCAATCCAAGAATTGGGAATACATCAAAACGGGTGTGAGTTGCTGCAAGGATTGAGTTTAGGAATTTGGCCACTAGTACATAAATGAGGTTGGGTACATTAATAGTGGCTGGTTGAGATTTTCAAAATGTGAGGTGATTGAGGGACAATTTTGCAAGTGTGGTGCACGAGTGGGATGCGTTCTTTGAAACAAGATTGTGCTTGAAATGCCAAGAGAATCAGATGGTGGTCATTAGGTTGGCATTTGATAATGCCCATGGAGGAGTTGTATGTAGGAGGAGCATGGAGGAGTTGTATGTGGGAGCATCATTGGGAATGTCAAGGGAGTTAGTTGGTTCATCAATAATTTGTAACATTGGTTTAAGGATTTCAATAGTAGAATAAACCAGTGTTGGCAGCAAACAACCTCTTCCATGGTTGTAGAATAAGGGGGAAAAGATCTTGGTCCTCCATGGGAGCTATTGAGTAAGCAAATGAAAGCACCAATTTTATAGGAAGCTAAAAAGGTACACTACCCTAAAATACCTAAAAGCTACTATTAAAGCTAAAGAGAAGCTAAAAATAAACATTGATATTCTTCATTGATGATAATCAATAAGAAATAACTTAAGAGGTACCAACAACTAAATGATGACCCCACAAGTGTCATCATCTCATTTCAGAAATTAAAATATAAACTAATTATTAAAAGATAATATCTAAATCATATAAACTTGAAAGTCTTTATTTGGGACTAGAGAGACTAAGCTACCATTAATATAGGGCGATACTCTCTAGATTGTCATTGGTTAGGCAATATTCTTGTTTTTGACAAAATAGTGGAGAAATCATCTACACCTTTTCTCTTATGTTGGGTAAAACATCTTTGACCCTATTATATTTGCTCATAAAGGTCCTTAGTATTTTACCTTCAAGTTAGCTCCTTCCAGAACAGCTCCCTCTAGATTAGCATTGGTAAGATCTGCATTCTGATAAGTTAAAAGACACTGATTAATTATTATCAGATACTTTTGAACAAGAGACGACATTATAGCTGCTTTTATCAAGATTCAAGTTACAACCCATCTCTAAAATCTGCTAAAATATATTATAATGAAAACTCCCATTTCACCACAATTAAGCTTAGGCCATCACTTGCTTGATTTATAAGCAATTTTAATTTCTTAAGAACTCAGAAGTCCTAAAGCTAGCTTATCTAAATTAAATGACAAATACAATCGTCTATGTTGGTATAAATAATAATTCGTACTTTTTGGCTTTTGTGCATGTGTGACAATATCAGGATACAAAGTTACAGATTAATTTCAATCCATAGTTTCTACAAATATGATGCATTCTTCATAAATGCCCAGATTGTTTTGAAGAGAGAAACAGAGGGAGTGAAAATAGAAAGTTGAAAATAAAAATAAATAGGTAAGAAATAAAATTTAATGTTTAGTTTTGTAGTGTAGAAATAGGAAAAAGTATAGAAATTTATTGAAAATTGTGTAATTTGATTGATTTGATAGGACACAAGGCGAGATAGAGACATTAGTAGAATAAGTGAGTCCCCCACTATTTCAAACTAATTCTTGTCTTTTCTCTTCTCACCAAACGTACCACATTAATTTTCTCCCTCCACTCAACCAAACAAGCCAAAATGTAATGATAATCATATCTTATCTCAGCAAATTATTTTAAATCCCTAATCAACCACCATCAAGACAACAATTCATTTCAAACTAAAATTTAGCGTGATTTTGATTTTGATCCCTCAAATTTAAAAGTATTTATTTTAATCTTTTAAAATTGAGAAAATATTATTTTAATTCCTAAACATCATATTTGAAGATTAAAATAAGATTTTAAATATTTTTTAGTCCTTCAAATTCAATATTGAGGGACTAAAATATATGCTACTAAATTTGAAGAAGTAAAATGAATTTTGTTTTTTAATTTTAGGGACTCAAAATAGATTTATCCCAAATTTCAGGACTAAATGTAATTAAAACTAAAAAAATATACAAAGGTACAGCTTTTCTCAAAATTCTCCCCTTGAAACTCAATTCATGATGATAAAAAGTCACACCAGTATACAACATTAGTGGAAATTGGAAAGTAACAGGTTACTAGCATCTTAACGCAGAAAAAAAGAAGTTAAAACTCAAAATTTACAACTTCATGATAATGGATATTTTTTTTTAAAATAAGTAATGGTCCTTCCTTACCTTACAAATACTGCTTGACTAGGGAAAAGTTACAATGCTGAGTGGACAAACAGACAAAAAAAAAATTAAGTGACTTATTTATTATTTCTTGATTTTAACAGAACTTAAGTTGAAGAGACGACATTGAGGTCATTGCAGTTGTTCCTCTTCTAAATAATATGACAAATATGTTTATTATTTAAAAAGGTTACACTATGATGAACCTCGAAAATAAGTAACAAATACTGGCACAAAATATAAAAGCTTTATAACAAAATTGAAGAAATAAACAAATTTAAATAATTAATTAGGCAAGTTAAAAATTAAAGTTGGTGAACCTGTAGATGTGCATTACGCAGATCAGCACCACAGAAGCTAGAATCTACTAAACAAGCATCTGAAAAATAGCAGTTTCAAACAAACTAACTTCATTTCCAAGTATGTTGTTTGATAGATCAATACAAACAAATGCATGTTGCACTTCTCACTATATTTCATTGTAACCAAGAACAAATGTAATCCAATTTTAAATTTTAAGTAGAAGCTTGAAAAATATAAAGTAACGTACGTTGGAATGTCAGCTTATTTGTGTTAGCCCCCGCCTAAGTGGAGGTCTCTTTGGAGGCTACCTTAATTGCAGCCTCAATTGATGGTTTACTTCCACAATTAC
This sequence comes from Macrotyloma uniflorum, assembly GCA_016859785.1. Lineage (NCBI taxonomy): Eukaryota > Viridiplantae > Streptophyta > Magnoliopsida > Fabales > Fabaceae > Macrotyloma > Macrotyloma uniflorum. The sequence goes on from BDMB01000019.1 coordinate 492,065, forward strand.
TAACAATATAACTTAAATAGAGTTTATAATGTTTGGGTAGTTTTTATTTATAAATTGGTTTTATGAGATTGAATTAGATTCTTAACCATATGATGATTATTAAAGTCTATCTTAGATCTACTATTGGCTATATACATTTGCTATGCTCTTGGCAAGTAGGCATGAGGGGGAGTGTTGAAAAACTATTTTAAGGGATAAGTATGTTTTTGGTCCCTTATTTTATTTCAAACTTGTTAATCCTTATACTTTAAAATTGATAAATTCAATCCTCCAACTTTTGAAAATGTTAGATGTAGTGGCCTTATATGTATATACATATGACCATATGTGGCTTATACACAATACGGATTCAACCTATACCTCCTTATCATTTATTTGAACAAGATATCTACAGCCTAGGTCAAATCTTTGGCTTTTTGATAATCCCACTGTTCACCAATGCAAATTTTTTCCGAAGTGATACATTCTGATTTCTAGCATCTTTCTATGATAATGCCTCTTTCCTAGTTGCTTTCTACTATTTTGCACCACAACTATCACCATCCACCGATACCTTTCTGTCCTACAACACCACCGTTGGAGTCGTGCCGCTTGGACAATTGTAACGCCTCTAGTCTCATGCCAAACAAGGCAACCACACACTTTCTCGCTCCACTTCTCTACGCACTTAAAATAGTTCCGCTGCCATTGACTACCACTTGTGGCAGTGCATCCAGCGTCCTCTCCTGTAACAATCAACATTCGGCATCATCTCACTGTCTCTCTCCAAATCTATAACTTTCCCCATGATCGGATCCTATGTGAAATTTCTCACCTCTTTAGGGTTCTTTTCTCTCTCCTATGGTTATCTTCTCTCTCCACCATACATCCATGGCCCCTTCTAGTGCTTTTAAGTCTAACCCATTCATCTTCACCAATTACGTTAGTGTTTCTCTATCCATTAACAAGTTAGATGGAATTAATTTGATATTTGAGCATCTAAATTAAAGCTTTGACTTAAAAGTCAGGATTATATTAATACTTAGATAGCAGCCACCATAGATGAAAATGAATATCCTCATTTGTCCAAAATTGATGCTCAAATATGTAATGTAATTAAGTCAATGATTCAACCATCACTAAAATATTTTATGCTCATGAGACTTGTTCGATGTTCCAAGGTTTTTGAGAACAGGCCTAATTGTTGTACACCAATGATATTTAGCGCCTTTATGGTGTTTGTTTGTCAAAATCTCCCCAGCGTTGTTGCTCCTGGATGTCTTGGTGGTTCAATGGCTAAGTACTTGGACAAAATTCATATGAAAGATAAACGAACACTCAAGATATGAAAGAAACTACAATGTTAAAAGTAAAGTGATGTCATTGATGAAGGGTTTTTGCAGATGAAAGGACTAAAATTCAATTATGCAGATTCAAACTTAACACTTAGAAGGTGTGTACCCTTCCAGGCAGGCCAGAGTTGGTCATATATACATGTTGTCCACTATTGTGAAAACACACAAGGGATTCAATCTATGCCTCTCTATCTTTTATTTCAATAGACTTTATAATTGATATCCAATGGGTGGAAGTCCATTCTATCATTCTTTCAAAATTAATAACGCATATTTGTTGTCAGTCAACCATCTAACTTTGCAATGTTATATGTCCTCTAGTAGAATGCCAATAGATTGTGTGGTCTCTAAGATTGCAGCGGAAGTTTAGAACAGCTATTGATGTTCTGTCCATCATTAACTAACAGCAGATCAGCTAGTAATTAATATAAGATAGCTTGCTCAACAAGCCACCTTGCAATATAAATTCTCTTTATCAATGTTTCTTTGTATTGAAGAAATTGAATTTTCAGTGGATAATGTTTTCATATGCTGAGTAATAAATTCAAAACTTAAATAATGGAGAGTAGTAGTTGAATCAAAGGGCTTTTGGTGAGGGTAGAATGGAGTATAATGGATGCAAGTTCTATAAGAAAGTTAGCAATATTTTAGACACAACAGTATTCTAAACTTAAAAATAGGGAATTACATATCACCACAAATTGCACTGTGAAGGTATCTTGGACCAGTACATGTAGGATCTAAGTTTGGTTGATGAATAGGCAAAAAGTATTAAAAAATTTCATGGCAAGGTGCTTAAAAATCATGACGGGAAACTCTACTAGATAGTTAAAAGTCTAGTGATACTCTATGATATGATAGTGACCAGTACATGTAGGATCTAAGTTTGGTTGATGAATAGGAAAAAAGTATTAAAATTTGTCATGGCAAAGTGCTTAAAAATCATGACGGGAAACTCTACTAGATAATTATAAGTCTAGTTATACCGTATGATATGATAGTGATTAATGAATGTTGGGACATAATATGGTTCTACTGAAATTGTAATGCTTTGATATAATTAGTGTTATCGATATTAGATAATGGAAAATTTCTAAAGCTCAAAAATCCTTCACAAAAGTATATCAAATATCATAAAGGGTTATGGTGCAAGCATCGTAGATGAAAAAAAATACAACACATGAATAAAAAGAAAATTCTTAAAGACAACTAAAATGCAAAATTTAATTAAAGAAAACTATCAGTTCAATTTGTAAGACATAAATAACAACAAAACAAAAGATAAATGTCCTAACTTTTCAATCATCTGACTCTTCCTCAATCCCAACATAATTATCATCTATGTTATCTAATGAGGCATATCCCTCCTCCTCTTTCCCCTTAAAGAAAAATTTGTTAAAGTTAAATAATTCTTCATTTTCTTCAGACTCATAATTAGAACTGTCAAAATTCAATTCATCCTCAACTCCAAATTGAATCTTTTCTTTACCCCTCTTTTCAATTGGGGCTAAAGTTGAACCAAACTTGGGAAGATCTAATTTCAATGCCAGTATTATTAGATGGTTGCTTTTTTTTTTGCTACCATTTCTCCTTATATAAATTATGGTTCTCCAACACTTGAAGCTTTGTAAACAATTGTCCATGATAAAAAAACCAACTCATTCTCCCCTTCTTCACAATCATCATCATCCACTTGGCCTACTAACCCCACTCATTGCACTCATCAATGTCATTGAATACAATAGAATCAATTTCATCTCTCATATTGTATCTTTGATCAAGTTGGTTATACTTGATATAAACCAAATCATGCAATTTTTTATAGTCAAGCCTACTTTTCTTTTTTTAATGAATCTACAATATGAATAAGCAAAATGACAATTAGTTTCTTCCTACTTTTTATAAATCATAACAATGAAATGATACATGAACAATAATCATTACTTGCTCAAATACACTTTAATTGCATCCACATCGTGATAAGGTACATGTCAATCATAAAATCTTTATTGCTAGCTTTTGCAAGTTTGGAGCTACATGACCATAATTCTTCTACCATTGAGCTATAAAAGCGAATAAGTAACTTAAAACTTAGAACAATTAAAAACACTTGGAATAACTTCTATGAAAGTATTTAAATATCTCACCAAGAGTTGCAGTCTTCCTTGATTCTTTGGCAAAGTCATCACCAAATAGTCCACTTCCACTTTTATAAAGGGACAACTCAATTAAAATTTTTTGTTACACATCTTTACTTGACACCTACCTCTTGATGCAAGCATATAACCCATTGGTTACATCTAAATCATATTCCATTTTTGGGTTCGAATAATAGAACTATGGGTTCAAAAAGTGGCTAGCTACATGCAATGGACGATGGAATTAACAAGTTCATCTATTATCAATGATTTTAAATACATCCTAATATTTACTTTTATTATTATTGAAAAACTTCATTCGGAAATATAGCACATAGCTGCTTTTCTTTCCCCATCTACAAGGTGAAGTACACATACAAAAGGAGTCATGAATTTAAGAGTAAAAACATGATTCCAAAATGAAGGCATAAGAAAAAAATTTTAAGCTCCCTCCCCTTAGCTTCCTTAGACAACTTTTTCTTACTCCATTCATCAAAAGTGAACATCTTTCTTAAACTTCCTTTCTCTTGATAAAGCCTTTCTAATGATAAATAAGATGTAACAAATCTTATAACTACATATCTTACCAATTCCCTCTTGTTTGTGAAATGTCTTAACAAACTCAAGGTACTAGAATGGTTATAGATAAAATTAACAAGACTAACTAACCTTTGAATTGTCTTCTCTATTAAAGGAAGCTTCCCAATGTCTTCGAGCATCAAGTCTATGCAATGGGCAGCACAGGGAGTCGAATATAGATTAAGTCTTTTCTCCTCCAACATCTTACCAGCTAACACATAATTGCTTCCATTATTTGTGATCACTTGAACAACATTATCTTCTTCAGTCTCTTCCATAAGGGTATTAAGCATCTCAAATAACTTTTCTCCAGACTTCACAAATTTAGAACAATCAATAGACTTCAAAAACATTGTTCTAGTAGGAGAGTTCACCAAAAAAAATAGACAAGGTGTGTTGCTTCCAATTAGTCCATGCTCTAACACAATAGAGTAATTGTGTTTGATCCATTGCAATTTATGATCTTTCAACAACTCTTCAATATAGTCCTTCTCTTTATTAAGGAATGGAATTCTAATTTCATGGTAGATAGGAGACGATAAATTTGGACCATAAGTTCCAATTGAAAAAAGCTCTTTAATTTAACAAGATTGAATAACAAGTCTGCTTGGTACAAAAAACGAACAATATATTAATGAACTAATGCCTTCAAATTTTTGTCACATGCCTCTTTTATACTAGTTTGTCTAAGATTTTCCTTTTTTCTCTTCTCTAATGCAAGAGCAAGATTCCTATAAAACATATTCATCGGTTCTTTTCTACTAGCATTCTCTCTCCCTTTAACATTACTAGCAATTGAAAATTCAACTTTATCTTCACTCTCGTATCTATAGAGCTTACTAAAGTGGCTACCTTCTCTTTATATAATTTCAAAGTTCTTCTTATATCTTTTGGAGCTTTGGAGCAAGGTGCAACATTGTCCTTTTCCATTAGATGTTCTTTTTGGCTCTAGTAACTCACCCTTTCATAATTTTTCCACAATAATTACAAACTATGGTGTTTAAGTTGGATTCATCCAATGGATGACAATATTTCCATTGAACTACCTTTAGTTGCCATTGAAATTGCTTGAAATTATATCACTTTTATCTAACTAGACAAAAAGTTTACATTAACTGAACTATTATTGAGCAAAAAAAAAATACCCAAACCTGAAATTGTTTCCTTTCCTCCAAATCCCCATTGCCTAACTTACATTAATATTAGGAAATGGTTGCACAGTGGTATTGGTGGAAGGTGGTAGACAGCAAAAACGACGACGACAACAAATGGAGTCGTGACAGCAATTGATGGAGTTGCATCGTGACGTTAATACAATGGCGTAGCAAGAATGTGCATGGTGGTTGAAGGTTGTGGCTGCGTGGCAATGACAGATGATGGAGTCATGCAAAGTCGTGCAATGGCTATGTTTGGGTTCGAGGTAGATGTTGCACGAAGGAGCAAGATCATGCATGGAGGTGGGCTGAAGGTCATGACCATGATGACGGCAATAGCTGGCTAAAGGTCACAAGGTGGTGGAAACAGATAGAGTCACGATGGCGACATTGGACAAAGGTGTAGCGTAGTGGCGTGAAATAGGTTAAACTACCATTAGATTTGGTGTTGGGACAAGTTGTATCTTCTTATGATCCAACACCCTTTTTAAAAAAATGAGTTTTACTAAGTTTAGGTTTAAGAAGTAGTTATCATTAGCTTTTTCTTCATCTTTTTGCTTTTTCTACTCATTCCGCACAACTGCTGCAGACATAGACTACAATTTGCGCCACAAACACCTCGATGCTCAAATCTACAATGGCCAAAGCAGTCGTAATGCACCACCATGAAAAAATCGAGTCGCCACTGTCTTCCCACAGTGGTTGGCAACAAACCCGCCGCCACCATCCACCATGACACTACTGTGGTTGACTTTCAATAACATTGGATATAATAGCCCCATGGATTGATCAATGTAGGTAACTCTAAATAGTGCAACAAGGCTTGGTTGTTGTTGTGTGTAATGGTTATAATACACAGATTGATTCCAGACATGAGAATTGATAAAAACTGAAAGGAATATACACATAAAATACTTCTAAACCTTGTAGATTTGCACTCTGAAGGAATGCGCCAGCCAATAAAGCACCACGAAGGTTTGCCCCAGTAAATTCACATCTTCCCTAGGCAAGAGGAAATAATTTAGAGGCCTACAAGTATGTGTGCATTTGAATAGTAGAGTTTTCTTAGTGACTTACTCACGCAAAGTTGCATTATGAAAGATGGAGCCCTCAGCATCAACATCCTATAAAATTAAATATATAAAGGATAAATTATTAAATTATAAATTAAAATTAAACCTATATGCTGAAGTTAATAATAGCCAAATATACATTTTTCTAACCAAAACAAGATAAGCATGTAGTGCCACAAGTTTTAAAAAGTTGTATGTGATTATAGTAGCAAAACAATTTTCTGCCCATTGTTGTACTATAAATCATTTATATGATATATTATGTGAAGTTAAAGATGGATATTATTGGTCTGGTCATTAAAGTGGAATTTTATTGTTCTCAAGCAAACGAAATCCTAAACCCAAGAACAAATGACTAAGTTTAGCCCAAGATTCAGTTATTTCAGCTCTAATTTCTAGTATTGACATACTTACTCGAAACTTTGCGCATTGAAGGTTTGCTCGTGAAAAGAACACATTTTTAAGACAAGCATAGCTGAAATCCACGTATGATAAATCCTGAAAATCCATAATCAAATGATGTAGACCATGGGATCAAGTTACCAGACATAATATCCATAAATCACATGACTGCATTATAAGTAAACTGAAACACTGCTAAAAGATACTTAGTCCAAAAAATTACCAGTTTAGAAAGGTCTAGGCCAGAAAGATTAACCCCTCGAAACCTTACTTTCTCAGATTGTATACACTTGATGATGTCTGTACGTGTCAACTCTGTTTGGAACTCATCATCTCCCTTCCTCTTATTAAGGACATCATAGATTCCATCTATAAGCCCCTGAGGTTTACCAAGTGATCACAAGTTATAGGGTTTTAACAAGGACTAAAGATTCATTTCCTTTTCCATTTGGTAAAGTAATTGGGAGAAATCTAGGCCGAAATAACAAAATTCAAGTTTGACATCATGGCATATATATAAAGCAAATGGAAGTACGCATTTATCTGTTTATGATAAAGCGAAGGACATGGTTTTTAATTGAGATGGTGAAAGTTTGCATCACAAATTTCTATTCTAGATACAAAAACCACAATGAATATGAACTTTATATTTAAAGTAATATTCTGGAAAATCGCTGTTGAAAGGTTGTGGGCTGATCAAAATAACAAGAAAAATTTTACAAGATTATACATAATTATCCCAATCAAGTTAAAAATAAGGAAAAAGAAATTAAGCATAAAAGATGATACCCATCAAATGCAAAGGTTAACCTAACCCATATCTAAAAATGAATAAATATAAAATAAAAGGCTTACGTTAAGGATATAATATTTGGTAGTACATGGCATCATCAAAAAGTCAAGCCAACATTTTAACTCTTGACACACCAAATACTTATGTACTATTGGTGGAATATAGCTTTGTTCTTTAACCAATGACGTGTGTGATCCATGCAGCAAATCTCACCTAGTGGGATAAGACTTTGTTATTGTCATTATTATAAATTGATAGCATAAATACAGGTTAGTTAATGCTTTGTACTCAAGGTACATACCAGCTGAACAGTGTTACTTAATGCCAGGTGTTGTCTCTGTTACCAGTTGTAACAGCTCTCGATGTACTTTAGAAATTCATAAATCCGGTAACAATCTTTTCAGTTTATGGTTTTTCAGTTTTCTCTCAAATTCTCTAAATCTCAGAATTCTTTACAAATACACATGTAATACTATCGCAATGCAAGTAGTAAACAAAACTAAACAGAAGAAATCTTAACATGGTTTTAAATTACAGTCAACAGGCACAATTGCAATCAGAATATTGCAGTTTCAAAGGATAGCCGTAATTTAAAACCACATACTCTAAAAGGTTTAAATTTCAGCTTCAAAAGCAAATTGATAGCAATCACATTCCAATAAAGCAGAACAGTGCTTACAAGAAGCTGATAATACTCAGCCTCCCTTAACAGCTCTGAGTACTGACATTCCTCAAGAGTAGGCACCACGCCATCCCTTAACCAATTGAGAATGTGCCGAAAGTGTTTACCATCCCTATCAACAAACACAGACCCCTGCACCCACGCCACTTACCAAATCAATCCATAACTAAATATAACTAAAATCAGATACCCAATTACATAACCACATGGAATTTAATTTTAACAATGATAGAGCATGTTTGGGGAAGCTTTCTTCTTGAATTTCAGTTGTTTTTTTTAGGAAAAATAAGTTATGCTTTTACAAATAAACTGGATGAGTAGTGTTGATAAAATAAACTGGATGTTTGGAACATCAGCAGAAATTTAGTAAAATCAATTTTCTTAAAAATAAGTTGTTTTTATGAATCTCAAAATTAGTAGTTTATGATTAAATCTAGCAGTTTTTACATCGTCATCTTCATAAATATAACTACTATTTTTCTTTAGTAAAAGTTGATTTGTTTTGTCGCATCTATATGAAACTAATTATAATTAAATTTCAGCATCGGAACAAAAAAACTTGTTCTGATAATATTCAGTAGCAACAATCATCGATTGCACGTATAATCGGTATTAACATAATATAGCTTTCCCCGTTATCCCAATCACACCCTAAAGGTAAAATGTCTTAGGTCTTTAAATTATAGTCAAAATTCATTTCAGTCACTACATGTTAAAAATCGGTAATTTCAATCTGTGATCCTATATTTCATTTTAACTTCACGAGGGACGAAACCCACCGCATTTCCACACGATGACCAAAACCATAAATTTTGAAACGTAGGGACTAAAACCAATCTTAAGAACCTAAACACATTTTAACTTAACAATAACAACAAATTGCACTTGCCTTGTCAGAATCTTGGCACAACGTGTGGCGGCCACTGAACATGGCGGCAAGCATTGAATCAGGCTCGCGCTGCGTCAGAGTGTCGATAGTGGTGCAGAATTTCTTGCCTCCTGGGAATAAAATCGACGAAGAAAATGAAGGGAAAAGGAGGAGAGGGGGGAAACGGCATCGTGTTGAGAGGGAAGGGGAAAGAGGGGTTACCGATGTTGAGGCGAACAACGGAGGATGAATCGGATTGGAAGTCCTTCATTGTTGCGAGGTGAAGCTCAGAGAGAAAGAGAGAGGCACCGCAGTTGAAGCAACACTGCTGCCACTGTAGTGTGTTTGTTACGGGGATGGAAAGGGATGCCTGATGGGTTGGTTGGTTAAGGAAAAAAATTATATTTTATACATTGTTATCACATTAAAAAAAATTAATTAAAAATCAAATATAAAATTTGTTTTTAGATATTTTGTATTTTTTTTTTTATATTACATAATTTAATTGAGATTTCGCATTTTAAATTAAAAATTGAATCAAATTAAATTAAATTATTTGTTATATTAAAAATATAATAATAATTAACAAATATTTCTTAAAAGTTAATTCATAACTTGATTGTATACTATTTATAATATACTATCTGATAATTTAAATACTCGAAAAATTATTTAATAAATAGAATTTTTATTATACGGAAAATAATATTAACTCAAATAATATTGTAATAATTTGTTTGAGAAATAAAATGAAGTATTGTAATACACAACTATTAAAATCAAAATATTTACATGTTAGATAGTATGTATATATTTTAAATTTTGTAATTAATGAGAGTTTGAAAGAGTATTATTTTTTATTTAAATTTTTTTTCAACGTATATAATTTTAGATACATTATGCATTATCATGCATATTTAAATTAAAAATATATATGTAATAATAATTAGGTAAGATTTTTTTACAACATGTCTTTTAATTTACTAAAATTTTATTTAAAATATTTCAAAATTTTATAAAAAAAATAAAAAAATATATCCCAATTAAATGAAAAAATATTAGTTTATTTTGATTTAAATTTTTTAAAAATTAAAATTAAACTATATTAATTTTTTATATTTAATTTAGGTGATTTTTTTAATATAAAACGAATTAACCCATACCATAAATAATTTTTTTTATAATATTTAAATTTAATAATAAAAATCTTTAAATAAGTGATTAAATTTTATAATAATTTTTTATACAATTTCTTACAATTTTACTTTTAATATTTTATAATTATTTTTTTAGATATTTTAACTATTTTTTTATATAATTTTTTAATGATTTTATTCTTTATATTTTTTATAATATTTTATATTTGATAATGATTTAATAATAAAAATTTTAATTATATTAATTAATTTTTATTATGATAAAATATGGACACAATATTAATAATAATATACTTACACGTATTGAGTATATCAAAATCATCTTCAATCTTTCTAGTATTAGCGGCTATGTGTAATTATACTCTCATATTCAAGTTAGTAGAATATAAGTAAGGTTTAATATGTATTTAGAGAGATAAATTATACTTGATATGTATCACCTATTTATAATATAATTTGGTAACCGATTATCTTAATGTATCTCAACTAATAGATAGAGTAGGTTTAATGGATATTAATTGATATGTTTATCTTACGGGAGTCAACTTGTTGGGCCTAAGTTATTGGGCTTGGTGAAGTTAGAGTTTTCTAGTACGCAAGTCTCATTAGTTTTGAAGTCTGAAAGGTTAAGAGGACTATGTGTTGAGAGATGTGTCGTCATGTGTTTGGTTGAAAGTCATGTCGATAGAGGGAAAATTTTCGAGATAAAAAAAGCTAAAAATATGTCGTAGGAAATATGCCGTCAGTCGAGTACTCTTCGGATGATGCCAAGATGTTCTTCGTGCAACTCTCGCCCATATATATTTAATTTAGTTTCTAATATAAATAATATAGGAGAAAATTAACTTACTCTAAACAAAATATTGATTGGTAGAACTTGTTCTACTCTTCACTAGATTTACAATCGCGGGTTCAGATATTGAAAGAGATAAGAGATGGAGTAAGAAACTTAGAAAGAAGGTAGAGGATATAAGTTTCTAGAGTGATTGTGGTTTAATGTAAAAGAAGGTTGAATAGTCAAGTTTTTCAATTTATAATATTTTAATTTAACTAATAAAATAGTCATTATTCATCTAATTAAACTATTTCTACTCTTAGACTAATAATCTAGTCCTTACATTCTCCCTGACAAGAAAAACTTTCAACCCAAAAGTTCACCTATCAAGCAAGAAATAAGGATAAGTTCTTCTCATATTTTCTTCGCATGTGAAATCAATAAACTTGGCATCCCACAATACCTTTACCATGTTGATAACTCCCTCTCTAAGCTACTTGATCTAAAAATCCTCGATCCTGATTGGCCTAGCCTTAAAAGATAGATCCTCTCTAATTTGCATATCGTCAAACTCCAAAACAATTGGATCATATCATGGATATACTTTCTCAACTAAGAAACATGAAATACATTGTGCATATTAGCCAATTAAAGAGGCAAGAAAATCTCATAAGCTACTAGGCCAATACATTTGAGAATTTGGTATGGCTCAATGAACTTAAGAAACAATTTCTTGGATTTGTTAGCTCTAACTATACCAGTAGTGGGTGATACATGATCTCGAGCTCCAAACTTCTTTGATTCACATAAGACCTTTTCTTCTTTGAGAAGTCTTCCTTCTCTGTTGAATCTAGCAGACCTTTTATGTAGTTTGTTGAAGTAACTTATGTCCTACTAAAACCACTTATCCATCTTAATACCAACAGAGAGGGGTTTTGCATCTCCTCCCATATAAATCTTCATAAGTCATCATTCCTATGCTACCAAGGAAACTATTGTTGTACATTAACTCTATAAGGGGCAACATTTCATCCCAACTTCCAAGATGATACAATATACAAGTTCTCAACAAATCTTCCAATGATTGGAATGTCCTATTAGATTGCCCATCTATTTGAGGATGATAGGTAGAACTCATTCTCGATCTAGTCCCTAATGTTTCTTGTAGAGTTTGCCAAAACCTATATGTAAATCTAGGATTCTTCCCTGATACTATACTAGAAGGTACTCCATGTATTTTAACTACCTCTTTAATATACAATTGTCCCAGCTTTACCATGGAGATTTTCAAATTCATAGGTAGAAAATGTGCACTCTTAGTTAGCTTGTCTATTATCACCCAAATTGTATTCATGGCCTCTCATTAATCGTGTAAATGGGTAACAAAATCTATGTAGATTTTATCCCATTTTTCACTCAAGTATGTCTATTTGGTGTAGCAATCCTTCAGGTCTCTAATTTTTCAACCTTAACCTTCGGACAAGTTAGATAGGCAAGGACATACTAAGCAATCTCCCTCTTCATATTTTACCACCAGAAGGTCTCCTTCTAGTCTTGATACATCTTAACCATGTCAAGATGCTGACTAATTCAGCTTTAACAACCTCCATCTAGAATCATTCTCTTTAGTTCCTCATTGGCAAGCACACACACCTTGCCTCTAAATCTCAACACTCCATTTGCTCCTAACATAAAATCCTTAGCCTAATCAATATCCAATAACTCCATAGTGCGTCTTAGGCTAGAGTTCACCAACTACTCTATAATCATCTCAATGATGTGATTAGTTATTGTTAGCTTGCTACAACTAATGTGATTATGAAACATCTTCAATACCAAATTCAAATCTCTAAACTACTCAATCAACTATAGTTCCTTTCTCATCATCACAAATACATGAACTTATTTTCTACTCAAGGAATTTGCCACCACATTTTCTTTTTCAAGATGCTACATTAGTTGGAAAAATTATAATTCTTCAAGAACTTCATACATCTCTTTTATCTCACATTCAACTTCTTCTGATAAAAAAAATACTTGAGGCTCTTACCATCACTAAATACCAAAACTTGAACACCATAAAGATAGTTTCTCCATATCCTCAAGGCAAACACGTGGTTTCTAACTCTAGATCATGAATACAATAGTTTATTTCATGAACTTTCAATTATCTTGAAGCATGAGCTACTACTTTCTTCTCCTACATCAACACACATCCCAACCCTTAATGGGATAAATCAAAATAAACCTTAAAGATTTCTCTATGTCAAAAATCACCAAAGTTGGTGAACTAGTCAGCCTTTATTTCATCTCCAAAAAACTCTTCTCACATTTATAAATATAAGAAAAAGGTTGATCCTTAAAGGTCAATTATGTCAAAGGTGCTACTATTTTGGAAAATCCTTTTGTAAACTTCTTGTAGTAGCTAACTACCCACAAAGCTCCTAATCTTAGTAACATTCTTGAGATGTTCCCATTGAACATATACCTGCACCTTAGCAAGGTCCATAGAAATTCTTTGAGTTGATATGAAATGTCCCAAGAACTACATCTTTGCCAACCAAAACTTATATTTGGAAAGTTTTGCATGTAATTGTTTCTCCGTTAGAATGTCCAATACTATCCTCAAATGCTCCTCATGAGCATAGGAATAAACAAGAATGTCATCTATGAAAACTGCTTCAAATTGTTTAGGAATGAATGAAAGATCCTATTGATTTAATTTATGAATAGAGTAGAGGCGTTCATCACTCCAAAGAACATTACAATGTACTCTTAATGACCAAATATGGATCTAAAGATTGTCTTTTAAACATCTTTAGTATTTACCAAAATTTGGTGGTATCTAGATCTTAGATCTATCTTTAAGAATAGCACAACTCCATGTAATTGATCCATTAAATCATCAATCCTCAATAGTGGGTATTTATTCTTAATCGTCAACTTATTTAATTACTAATAGTCTACACATAATCTACAACTTCCATCTTTCTTTTTCACCAAAAACACCTTTGCTCCCATGGTGATAGAGTGGGTTTGATAAACTATTTTTCGAACTACTCTTCAACTTGCTTTTTCAGTTCCACCAATTCTATTAGAGTCATTTTGTAAGGTACCATTGACATTGGTCCTACCCTTGGCACCAAATCAATGGAAAGCTCCACTTCCCTCTTGGGAGGTAATTTAGGCCCTTCATCTAGAAATGCAACCATAAACTCTCAAACGATTGGTAACTCACTCAATTGTCCTTCATTACTAGCCTCCATCTAACTTAAAATCACAAACAGTGGGCTCCATCCTTTAGTTTGTTCTAGACTTGTTGTGTAGATGACAACTCTCCTTCTATAGGATCTAGAAACACAATTCTCTACAAACCACTATCTATAAGAATATGATTGGTTGCTAACCTTTCTATTCCTAATATTACATCTAAGTCTTGTGTAGATGGATTCAGTTGACTTTAAATCTACCTCCCTCACTACCACTAGAAATCCTACACAAACAAAAGTTTTTGACACCATACCTAATGCTAGTGTAGAAACTAGAAGTTCAAACTAAATCTCCCCCACTAATAAACCCAACTCACCAACACACAAACTTGATACAAAGGAGTGTATCACACCACAATCATATAACAACTTAAATTCTCTCCCACATTAGATGTGTTTGCTCCCTTTTTACTAGGATAAACTCTAGATAGATGCCCCTACTTCTAAAAAACATAGCACTTCCTTTCAGTAGGAAGTTGTGGGCATTCTCTCCTCAGATGTGGCCCACCACAACGTAGCATCTAACTCTGATGGGTTTTGCTTTGCTATTGATATGCAAATGTATATTTTCTATAGTAGAGTTTTTGCTGCTCTTATTCCTACTAGAAGACCCTCTTCCATGAGACCTAATCACTCTACTGCCATTGACTTCCAATCTCTCTACCATCTTAGCCTTCTCCACTAAAGTTGAAAACTCTTTGGTGGATATAGGAGCTATAGTCCTTTTAAACTCATGCTTAAGTCCTTCTTCAAGGTTTTTACACCTTCAATCCTTAGAAGTAGCTTGGGTAGGTATTCAAACCTAGTAACATAAGCTTACACAAACATGCTTTCTTGCTCTAGTCTCATAAACTTTACCTCCTTAGCATACTTAGCATTGCTTGAAAAATAATTCTCTAGAAATATCTTCGTGAAGTTCTCCTAGTCTATCACTTTACCTCTGGCTTCCATCATTTACTACATACGCACCCACCAAAACTTGGCTTCTCCAACCAACAACTGTGTGGCAAATGATATCTTCTCCTTTAGACAAGAGGTTTTCTTGAATATCTTCTTTATCTCCCTAATCCATTTATCAACCTGGTCAGGGATGGAATTGTCAAACTTTGGAGGTTTATGCCTCATAAATTCAATGAGCATCAACTACTCCATAGGGTGGTTAGAGGAAGGAGCAACTTTTGCTACAACCATAATTCTAAAGGTGTCCACAATTGCATTGAAGCTTGATGATTATAAATCATTGTCATATTCTATTATTGTACGGCATTTGTCATCATCTCAATAGTACAAATATTTGACTCATCTTTGATGAAGGTTGAGAAGGGGTAAGGGGTCTAGGCACCACTCTAGACAAACACAATAAAAGAAAAATAAAACAACACAAAAAATAAATTTAGAACAAACAAAATAACTTCCCTCCAAATTGAAGTCATACAATATTCTGTCATCTATTAGACATTTCAATCCAAGCTATTATTAAATAAGATAATATTCAAAATAAAATTCAAATATTGAAACTGAGTCCTAAGTGTACACCATTACATATCTATCTAAATAGAACTTTTTTCCTTTAAACATTCTTCTTCTTAAACACTTAATCATACAACAAAATCCTAACAAACACATTTTTCCAAAACTATTTAAGACATGACCTACTTTGATACCATAAATGTAATATCCCAATGTTACTAAAAGTCATTAAACACATAAGCTTTTTATAGTATCTTATCAACATCATATATACATATGCTCTTTTAATTACATATACTCTCTAAATGTACATTTCAAATTTTAAACATTAACACAAAGTGAAGTAAAGAATTTTTCCACTACAGCATCCATCAGTCATTACTATTCAACATCTAATCTAGTCTCATGTAAAGCATGATCATCAAAGTTCTAAACAACACACAAACATACAAAAAAGGTAAATTGGTTTTCAAAGAAACTAATCAGTTTCATCTTCTAATAATTCAATCTACATCATATGTCTCCTTCTATCACACAATTCACGAATAAACTTTCTCAATTTTGTGATATATTAACATATCATTCATTCACATTCAATAACTTCCAAATTTTTACTCAGAATTTGGATTTCATAGATCTGCACCTTTCACATTACATTTTCTAAGTGTTCAATACAAATGATAGGATAAATTCCTATAACTAGCCAATATTAGAACTATTTTAAAAAACAAGTTCGTAATAGAAACCCCATTCAACTCTCACTAGTTGATACCTTCATTTATGTGATTCTAATATTAGTAGAGTCAGGATATCTCTTATTGAATCCATAATTGCATAATATAACTCATTCCCACAACAATCACATATTCCATCAACACATACGTTCACATAATACCTAGTTGGTATCTATACATTCATATTTTCATCTTATCAACAACCATTTCACAATTACCAACTATTACATATAATTCATATTATAACTTCAACACTAACAAGTAACATCCTAATTTACCATTTGTTATACTCTTCAATTACTTAGGTTAGCCAATTTTTAATAAAAATTTCAAATAAGTGAACAAATTAAGTTTTTCTAA
The DNA here is from genome assembly GCA_016859785.1 of Macrotyloma uniflorum. Classification (NCBI taxonomy): domain Eukaryota; kingdom Viridiplantae; phylum Streptophyta; class Magnoliopsida; order Fabales; family Fabaceae; genus Macrotyloma; species Macrotyloma uniflorum. The sequence goes on from BDMB01000019.1 coordinate 508,853, forward strand.
CATTTAAAAGACATTTAAAAATACATAATACTCATTTAAAAAATGGCTCCATTGTCCAATGAGTGACCCGCTCGCTTAATGACCAATGGGTCATTGAAGAACTGTATGAATGCCCAATAATCAATTCACACAAGTTTTCTAAATAATTTAGTGTGGTCATCAAACAATCAAGTGGTCGTTCAACGACTAAACCTCTTGAATATCTAAAATAATTTAATTTACCTAGTGACAAATTTGATCATCCAATAACCAATTAGTCATTCTTAAAAAATTATACAAATAACTAATTAATAAAATTATTAACGGTAAGTCTAAATTATTATTTTCATTCAAATACATGTTTATTTAGTCATTTTTTTTTCTTTTTTTAAACTTGATTGTATCAATTTAATATAATTACATTATACTCTACATTATCAAATCAACTAAACTTTAGATAAAAATATAAAACTAATTCTTTTTTACGTAGAAAAAAATTTAAAATTTATTTTTTTAATATATCAAAATCAATATTTTCTTATAGTCAATTACATCTTGTCACTACTAGAAAAAGAAGTTTTTACATCGGTTAAATTGGACCATTAACGTCGAAAAACAAAGTGTCGTTGAATCAGGCGACGTTAAATTTAACGTCGGTTATTAAAATAATTGACGTTGAAACTTCATGATATAACGTCGGTTATTTTTATAACCGACGTTAAATGTTTGGGATTTAACGTCGGTTATTTTTATACCCCAGCACCGCCTCCTCCGTCCTCCTCCCGTTAGACCTAAGGGGCCTCAACGGAACGCGTTTGCCCGACGAAATTATGATATGTGGCGGCGCATACCCTGGCGCATTTAGCTTGGCCAATAAATTAAAGATCTTTCTAGAAGCTTTCAGAACTTGCGGGAGGTTGAGGGTGACAGATTTGAACCTTGTGTGGGTCATGGAAACCATGCCCACGCCGAGGGTTATGCTTGACATGATTTTGCTTCCCACTGGGACATTATCTTGAACGGTGCAATGAATGGGACAGCGGGGTGGATACCCGGAGTATTTGGGGACCAAGTTTGAGTCTTTGCGGCCCTCGATTGTTGCTGTTGAGGCGACGGCTGGAGGTGCGTGGGCCCCCAACGGTGGTTGTAGGTGGCGGCGCTTCAGCAGCTTGTGCCGTTTGGGTACAGGATGGCGGCGCGTGGGCCCCCAACGGCGGCTGTAGCACCTCCTGGTTTCTACATGCTTTTTATCGTTCACGCGGGAGTTCCTAGCTGCGCGGTTTGAAATGAAAATGATGAGTTTTGGTTGATGCATGTGGTGGCTATGTACTGGTGAATTGGGAAAATAAATGACTTTCAACGTCGGTTATAAATTTAAACGACGTTGATTGTTGAGTATCAACGTCGGTTAAATATATAACCGATGTTGTTATATTTTTTACGACGGTTCAATATGTAACCGACGTAGAAAATATAGTCATATTTACAATTATGCCACCGCGTTTAAAACAACGTCGGTTATATGTATAACCGACGTTGTTTGGTGACGTTGAAACCCCATTTTGTAGTAGTGTGTATTAAGAGGAATAATAAATCAAATTTTAAAATTTTGAATTGTGATGAAATGATTTAAAAATTTTCAACTAATAAATAAAGTGTTTGCAAAAAAGTTCCAAAAATGTAATATGTGGTTATTGTTTCCAAATTAATGTCCCAAACAGTGACACTTTCTCTGTTTCAAATGACAAGATTCAATATCATTGAGTGACCTTTTGTTTTGATAAGTTTAAGATTTATAAAAATATTACATATTTCCAAGACGAGTTAAATTAAATTTGATAAAATTAAGTATTAAAAATCAATGTATAATTTTTTAACACCAATATCATTCATTAGAAAAAATATATCTTTCCAACATAATCTTCCATTTGCATAAAATTAGAATTTTTTTAAACAATTAAGTATTAATAATTTCATAAATAACATTCTGTATAACATTATATTTTATTTAAAATAAAATTTTTTATTTTTAAATATATTATAAAATATATTTTAGTTAAAATTTTATACTCGTATTTAAATGTTTTAATCTCTTTGATCCAAGTTCATTTTATGCCATCTAAATTTAAAATTTATTTTTGCAGTTTATGTAATTAAAAAAAAAAAACTAATTCTTCCATTCTAAATACTACTACAGTGATTAGAAACAATATTGGATACGTTCTGAATAAGATATTATGATAATTATTCTCACTATCCATTTTTTTTTTTAAAATATTCGTACCAAGTCCCATATTTATGAGTATAACAATTTTAAGCTCTTCCTATTCATTATACAAGTATATATTCATTATCATACTCGTATTCAACACTCACACTTTATTATATATAAAAAAATTATTATTAAATACTTATGCATAAAATAAAATATTATGTTGTACATAAATAAAATAAATATTAAAATAAAAAGTTATTTATTTATAATTATCATTTATTTATGACCATGTTTTTCCTTAATAACATAAAAAATATTCAAATATAATATTAAAAATATAACCTTAAATCATTAAAATAAAAATAATAACTAAAAATATTTTAAATATAATCATAATTTAAAGTAGAAAAAACATTAATTTACGTAACTAACCTATTATATTACATTATATTAATTATAATATATATATATATATATATATATATATAATAAATACTTATTTTGTACTCATCCCCGAGCATATATTTATCCTACCCTATTTTATATAAATTATAAAAATAAAAATTATATTTTTATATAATTATATATGTAAATAATATATATAATTATACAAACATAATTATAAATAATTTATATAATATAATAAATTTTATTATATAAATTATTATACTTTTTATTTTATTAATATATAAATATATAATTAAATAAATATAATATAATTAGTATATTTTTTATTTTTATTAATAAATTATATAAAAATAATAAAATATTAAAATTTTTTATTATATAAATTATATTTTGTATTATATAATTATATAAATTATATTATAAATTATATATTAAATTATATTATATAATATAATAAATTATATTATATAATATAATAAAATTATATTATATAATATAATAAAATTATATTATATAATATAATTTATATAAATTATATAATAAAAATTATATTTATATAAATTTCAAGAAAATTATTTATATAATATAATTTATATAATTATTTATATAAATATTATATACATATATAAATTTTATAAATATAAATATAATTATATTGATAATTATATAAATATCAATATAATTATATAAATATATATAAATTGTTTTATATAATTATATATAAATATTGCATATAAATAATTTTATATAAATTATATATAATTAAATAAATATAATTATTTTTATATAATTATATATGAATACAAAGCCCAAAATTCCTTAAAAAGAATATATTTAAAAGCTGAGGTGCCAATAGTATTAAATGTGCAAATAACAAAATCCTTTATAATTTGTACTCTTGGCCCATGGGATTGTGAGCTAGTTGGGCCTACCTGTATTGAAGTTTTTCTTCATCAGCTTTACTTTTCCTTCTTCTCATTTGGGAGGGTGCGACCGGAGAAGCAAAGCAGAGATATAGTATTGAGTGTTAGATTTTGCGATTCTGCAAATCATGGATGCTATGGAATTGCCCAACATAAAAAAATGGAATGTGATATATCCTGTTTACATTAACTCCAAAAAAACAATGGTAGAAGGAAGACGCATCGGTGTCGCCAAAGCTTGCGAAAACCCTACTTGTGCTGAAATCGGTGATTGCTGTAGCTATCTCAAGATTCCTTTCGCAATTGAGGTTCGTTAGTTTTGGATTTTTCACTCTCCTCTGTTTGGCCAATGGTAAATTTATTAATAGATGGAAAATTGCAGATAGACAAGGCGTACCCTCGCGATTTCATGCAAAGAGGTCGGGTGAGGGTTTTGCTGAAGAAGGAGGATGGGACACTCTTTAATCCCTCAATCTCGTCCAGTAAGATTTAATTTCTCAACCCATTTTATGTTATGTACATTTATATATAATTTATGTAGAGAGAGATAAATACATATATGTATATGTTTAGGAAATTCATACTTTGGCAACTAGTTGGTATTGGAGAAAAGTTTATAGCAAACCTTCAAGTCATGTTTATAATTTGCATTGCATTTTTGTCCAACTATAAATAAAATATGTTTCAAACTGAGCTGGACCCTTGTATAGCATTTTTAAAAACATGTTCAGAATAGAAAATCACATTTAGGATGTAAAAGTTATTACTGTTAGCTTCTAAATGTGAGACCGAATATGTTAGTTTACTCATTTCAAACAATTTGTTTTTTCAATTTCTGATCATCTATTGATTTTTCAAAAACCTTTACAATGTTTGACAAATGGTTAAAGGCATTGAAACTGTATTTCCTTAACATGAACCTATATTCATGTCTAGAATTCAATTTCTATACATGCATATTCATTTTAATGTTCACCTCTTGATTCTACTTTCTCATTGCCACTGATGAATTATTGTAAGTGAATTTCCTTCATCACCACTGGAAATTGTTTTGGCCTATTTGAGACTCTCCTTGATTCACCTCAACTCCAAGATCAATTTTTTTTGATCCACCACAACTCCTGGATCGACTTTTTTTTATCCACCATCGGCTTGACTCCATTCTGAAGTGAAGTTTCCAATCCATCCTCACAGGTTGGCTTGAAACATTGGTGTAAGGATAGAAAGTCTCGTCTTTCTTCCTCATCTACCAGAGAACTCCATCTGCCCTCCTATTCTTGACCACTTCACTGTATTTTGATATTTGATCATTTTCATCTTAACTGTAGTTGACACTTGCAAAATGTTTTGTACTAGCAATGACATGACAACACTACATCCTCTACTCGTTAGAGATGAGTGGATGGATAATAAAGTACACCTACATGGGAGGTTCCTTGTCCTGCATTGCACCAATCAAAGTCTTGATCTTTTTTCTACTAATCCTATAACCCCAACTTTGCCAGATGATGGCCTAAACTAAATTTTGGAAATATAAGTGTTGGTAATTTGACAAATTACTAGCACATGCTAGATTTTCTCACACAGCCCAGCTACAAAATATGGACAATCCCAACAAATTCCAAGCTGACAAAAGAGATCATCCATCTCTTCTAAATTGACAACTATTAGATTCTACTCACCCCAGATACCAAGCCAAAATGCCTAGCATAGAAAACTCTACAGAATGGAATAACAATCAAAAATTGTCAAACAAAAGGTCTATCTAACTTACAGTCCAGTGTGCTGCCCAACCCAGAAACAATGCTGCTGATCAAACTGTTCCACACAGTTATTACAAATTGAGCAGTGAGAACACTGAGGAGATCTGCAAATCAGGCAAGTGTTACAATACTTGACATTAACAGTAATTTCGTTGACCTCAACCTCCTTAATGTGAGGCAACTGTAATTGAGGAGTTGGACCAGCCCCATATCTGCACTACCTTCAAAACCTTCTGGCTCTGGAGGATGTGTATTGCCTTGAATTATGCTAGTGTCTCGGTTAACAAAGAAGAATTAACATCTAAATTAGATTATAGCATTAGCACAGTATGGAAGAATATACTTCAGTGCTCATAGTGCATAGGTCTGTTAAGAAAAACTATAAACTGTGAACTAAACTATAGGAAACTGCATTAAAACATTTATAGTTGTACTATTTACAAATAAAACTACTCTTAGCCTCTTTTTTGTCAAAACAGTCCACTAACTGAACTTATGTAATAGTCTAATTAACTGAACTACTTGATCACTAACGCATAGGTTTGGGTAGGGAACATTATTACTTGGATTCAATTATGGTGTTTCTTTCCTCATGCTCTCTGCATTAACACTAGTTTTTCTATTTTTTAATTGAATAATTACATCTCATGAAATCAATATAATAAGTATAAAAAGCATATATCATCTAATTCTATTCATTCATCTTGATATATAGTCCATTTCTTCACATCCATAAATATAATGACTGGCATTTTGAAATCTGCAACAAAAGCTCTTGCTTATATTAGAACTACAAAACTGTATTCACCTCAAAGCATTAAAATTTGATAGATATTTTAATTTGTTCACTTTATTTTATATGTTGTAGAGGTCAGTGATAAAACATCGGTTAAATAAGTTTTTTTCTAAATCCAAAATTGACCCGTATTGGAATTTTAATAGTCTAATTTGGTGAATTTACTTAACTGAACTAATTGATCACTAACAGAAATGTTGGGTAGGGAACATCATTACTCGGACTCCATTATGGTGTTTCTTTCCTCATGCCCTGTTCATGAACACCAACTTTTCTCTTTTTAAATTGCATAATTACATCTCATGTTATAAAAAGCATATGTCATCTAATTCTCTATTCATTTATCTTGATGTATATTCCATTTCTTCACATCCATAAATATTATGACTGGCATTTTGAAATCTGCAATCTGTTAGCTCTTGCTTATATTAGAACTAGGGGTGCTAGGGGTGCTTGTGACTCGGTTTCAGTTCAGTTTTTTATCAAATATTTATTAGAACCAAACATAAAAATCAAATGAGGTTTGGTTTGATTTGATTTTAATTTAATATAAAATTTGATCCAAATCAAACCAATATATTACAGTTTGAATTGATTATGCATTTTTTATTATTATAAAATTTTTAAATATCTTTTACAGAAATTATAATTTTTTTTACAAAAAAAGGTATTACACTTTTTACAATGGAAAATTGTTAAATATAAAAACATCTTATTATTTTTGTTTTATTAATTTTTATTTTATTCATAATTTTAATTGATTTTATATTTATAAATAAATTATATAATTTTATATTTAAAAATTATAATATAAATTTATTATCATGGTTTATAAGCATAAATATATTATAAATATTATATAATTAAATTAAAAAATAACTTTCATGAAATATACACATATATGTTTATTAGTTATTATTTAATTTTAAATATATAATTTTACATTTAAATATAATAAGTAGTTTGGTTCAATTTTTTATTTAAAATCCAAAATTCAAATCAAATTATGCGGTTTTAAAAAATATATATCCAAAAAATCCAATACAAGTTTAGTTTTAATCTGATTTTGGTTTTCCATATTAGTTTTCAGTTATTTTTTTTTAATTGATTCAATTTTGAACATCTATAATTAAAACTACAGAACTATATTTTTCTCAAAGCATTAAAATTTGATACTGGTACCAATTTCAAGATGGATACTCCAGGATCATTATATTTTTAAATCGATTAATTTGGTCCTTTAATTTTTAAAAATGTGATTTTAGTCCTTTTTAATAGCTAAATTTAACCTTTAGTAATAATTTTTTTTACCTTAAGAGAGTTGATAAAAAGATTAAATATGATTTTAGTTATTATTTATACCTAATTAGTACTTATTTATTGTCATAAAGTTGATAATTAGACTAAAATTACATATTTTCAAAAGTTGGAGGACTGAATTGATGAATTTGAAAATATAAAAACCGAAGACAAATTTGGAAATAAAATAGGGTTCAAAAATATATTTAACCCATTTTATAAATAGTTTAAGAATAAGCAAAGTTCTTGAATTTATAATAATTTTTTTTTCAGTTTCTTTTATTAGAATTAGTTCAAAATCTTATTAACAGTTCAGTTCAATTTAGGATGGAAAATGAATGGTTCAATTTAGTTTTTTAAAACTATTTTTTAGTTCAATTTAATTTGATTTAGTTATTTTCTCTCAAACTAAACTATGAAATTCTTAATAGTACATCGAATGCATAATGAAATCCAAAATAAAATGGTGTGGCAGTGCTCCACCTTATCACAAAATAATTAACCAGAACATAAAAGTTGATGGTTGTGAAAAACCCTACCATGTTAGCAACTAAAAGAAATACATAAAAGAAAGAATTTAAATCAAAAGTAATTTTTTTTCCTTTCAAACAAATTTGTAAAAAACTTATTATTAGTTTAATCTGCTGGCATATTCACCAAGGCCTTGCCCAGTTGTCCACCTACTCGTTTTGTGAATTACAAGGCAAAATAAGAAGTGGCTAATGATTTTTTAAAACCCAAGGAGAAATGTTGGTGCTTGCTTGTTAGTGATCACTAGACCTCTATTTTTTAATAATATTAGACCTAAAATCCTAATTAGATATGGTGATAAATCATATAAATGTTCATGATATATAAGATAATGATAGAGTCCAAGTGCAAGACCCATCTAAACCACACCTAACTAATCCCATGCAATATAAATAGGACATATCATCATAACTAAGATATTATATCACCATATTCTTTAAAATATATAATATTTACAACCCATCTAAGTAAAAGTACATAAATACAATATCTCCAAATCCTACATATTATGTCTATATCTTGAACTCCTATTAAGGTCTTGGAGCATTTGTGTTGCTATCTACTCTTATGTAACAAAACAATCATCACAGTTCTAACATACATAATAAAAGAAAGGTTAAGTTAGAGATTTTACAACAAATATAACAGATAAGTATGAAATCAAGGATTTAAACACTATGAATCACAATTTTACAACAGAAACCAGCCTATTGAAGGCATCCACATGCAACATATCAAGATGATGACTTCTACAAGATTGTATTGATTTCGAATATATGAAACTAACACCTACTCAAGTATACCGACTACTGTGGCTACAGACAGAGCAATTAAATCCTTTTTAATCTCTAGGGCTACTCACTCTCCCACTCTTCCATCGCGAGCAATCACATGTTAAGGTAGGTTTACACACTTGTCATTTCTTGGCCTCTCCACTCAAGAACAAGTGACAAGTTTCCATCGACCTTCACCATATGATACCTTTGTCTAATGACTAAGTATTATTAAAGTCTAGATATCACAATCATGCACATCCCTAAACTCAATACACACTAGCTAGCAAGCGTGGTAGTACCCCTTGGTAACTACTTTTTCCACACATTATCTTATTATGATAAGTACTCGACCTCATTGTCCTTTTTACATATCATAAACTTTCATATTTCAACCAATCACATATCATAAACTCATTTTAGAATCAATAGAACATTTACTCGGTCAAAGTATGTTGAAATCATAAATAAATAAGGAATTTTGCTTAACGACAAACTCATTCACTCAACTCATGGCTAGTCAAATGGGTAACTAACTATTAGCATAGATTCGCTCAGCGAATCTAGTGGTAGCTTAGTAGAATATGTATAAAATCAAATTCGCTCAACACCTTTAACATTCGCCCAATGCCTTTAATATTCACTCAATGCTTAGATTTCCAATTCCCCAATAGAGCAAAATTATTGAGCGAAATTCCTGATCGCTCAACAAATTTTCAATAGCTTAGTAAAATTGAGGCAATGGCTTGGGTAAAATTGTCAATCCTTGTTAGGATGATTTTGTTGAGTGAAATACTTGGGCACTCAATAGATTATGCATAAATCCAGTCTATGCAGAGTGCAAGTTTCCAATCCATTGGTCTCTACTTTCAAATTGAAACATTTTAGCTTCCTTAAAATAGTTTTTGTCACTATTAATGGACTTAATAAGAAATTAAATGGATTGGAAACTCATAAATTTATGTCTCAATCAAAATAGAAGCATCACTCAATAATTCATCATCCAATTCAAATAAATGGAAATCAATCATCACAACAAGTTTAGGAAGACTTCATCTATCATACATATTTTGAATTTGTTATGAACCTCTTTTCTTCTATGTGAATAGAAGGGAATTGAGAAAGTGATAAGTGAAGGAGACTAAACAAATTTGGATGAAGTGGCGTGGAGGTGAATGAAACAAAACATGCAAGTAATGAAACAACAAAATAAGTATGGAAGAGAAGACTTAAAAATTCTAAAAGTGGATGTATTGCGCCACTTGAAGCTGGAACACTTCAAGATAAGTTCCTATGATTGTCATCATTTGAGCCATGCTTCAAGATAAGACAGGCAAAGCAAAGAGAACACTTGAACAGAGGTATAAGAAACTCTTTCCAATTCTTTATCATCAAAGCTGCCAAACTATGACAATTAGTTGCCTATATATAGGCTTCCAAGTTCCGAAAACATGTAATGCAAATGAAACACAAATGAAACTCAAATGCTACAAGGAGTGTCAAGAGTCAAGAAAATAAGGGCATGTTTGGGATGTTACCTAAGCACTAAGGCACACCCCATGCTTGTGTCAACCCGCTCATGCTTGTATCACACATCCTATGCCTCTAGTGCAAGCTCCATGCTCTTCTCACACATCTCTTACCTTTCATCACATTTCCAAGGCTCCTTCAAAGGCTAGTCCGATAATGATGTTGGGCTTGATACTAACTCTCGCCCAATCTCCAACAACTCCTAGGTTGATCGAGATGTCCACTCTCTTAATGTCTAACAAAGCTGGTCAAATGCTACTCCAAGCCCCAAGTACTCCTACGAAACCAAAACATGACACAATTAAGTAGTAAAAGAAGAATATAAAAAGAAATACAAAATAAAGAAAAAGATGGATTAGTAAGGGTGTCTCTTCTAGTCATTCCTTGTAATCATCCTAGAACACCCTTGACTATCATTCTTCTCATTCATGCACTCATCACAATCATTAAGCAAACAAATTTTCTATACATAAAGGAATCGCAATATAAGCAATGCTTCACACATCTCTTTCAAAACCAGTCCCTACAAAATCAACTTGTTACCAAGTCACATTTTCTCATTCATATAATCTATCTTAGGATTCTATAATATTACTCAAATTATCTAGCTTTCCTTACCTATAAGTTTTGTCTTTCTTAACTTTATCCTTAATAATATAGTTGAATCAAAGATGTTCTAAGTTGTTCCAAGAGTACCTGATCCAAAACCAAATACATTATTGTAGATCTAGACAAGCATAGATTCATTTTGAAGATGAAAATCTCACATGCACAGAATTCCTAGACCACAAGCAAACTAGAACTAAAAAGAGCCTAGAAACTAGGGGACCAGTAAACATATTCTATTCAAGGTTCCAATTGGATGGAAGTTTCTTCACTTTAGGGTTAAGGGTTTAAGTTTCTACCCATGCTCTCAAATCTTGAAAAGGATGAAAAATGAGTGAGATATCTTAGAAAGAAATTAGAGGTTTCTAAAGAGAAAGAGTTCTAGAGATAGTGGTTTTTGAATAATAATTAGAGTTTTCTATTTATATATTTTTAATTAAATTTCATTCTTTATAATAATAAATTTTATGTTTCTATAAACTTTTAACTAGGTCCTTATACTAAGAGAATGAGTTGGTTAATTCTGGGGTCATTGATGGCCAATAATTAGCAGGCCCAAAATGTGGAGGGCCTATAGGAAGAAGAAATGGGTGAATGTGGTCATAAAGGAGTGAGTAGGCGAGCTGGCAGAAGTTAGTTAAAAGGAATCGTAAAAAATCGTAGAATAAATATGTGGGAGGTAGTGATAGATAGAAAGGCAGGAAAAGAGTTTGTTGCGTTCTTGGGCAGAGAATTCTTCTCTAGTTTACGACGTCTATTTCATCATCCTCAGTTTCCTTTCCCAATCTTTGTCAACTTCTGTTCATTTCTGGTTTTACTGTTTGTGAACGATGTTAACGAACAATGATGGTATTTTTGTTTTAGTATAAGTTTGGAAACGATTCCTTTTTTGGGAAATAATTGCATATTTTGATCAAGAAACTGACTAAAATAAGCAATTTGAAATAAACCATATACTGCCTTAATGTCTCTTACAATACAAAGCAATTTCGTTGTGTATTTTTTCGTTGTAAACATCCCGTGTGTGAGAAAATTATCCTCTTGTAATGCATAGACACATTGACTATTAAAAATCTCATGTTTTAATTTTTGGTGTGATTGTTTTGCAGGAAAGCAACTTATGTTACGGGTTGCAGAGATGGTACCTAGGCATCATGGAAGGACCAAGAAGCAGGAGACTGCATCTACATCAACTACTGGACCTTCCAACAAATCTGGAAAGGGTGGAAAAAAGAAGAGATAATTTTTATTTGAAACATTGTAGAACTTGTTTGAGTGTCTTGCTAGATATATTATTTGCATAGGACTTATTTACCCCAACTAAGATAAAAATTTCCCTCCCCAACATGTGTTTATTTGTTAACTTTAGAACAATCTAAAATTCTTATAATCGGGCATCTACATTATGCTTCTTGGACAATTTTTTCATGGACTTCTTTTGGGATGGGAGGGGTGAGAGCCCATTTTTAAGTTGCAAGGGGGTTAATTTTTACTACATTCAAAATTTTGATGTGATTTATTTGAACATTTGTTCTATTTATCTTTTTCTTTCAAATTTATTTATTTTTTAATCTCTTTTTGTCCAACCGACTTGTACCCAAAGGTTAAAGTTGTATTTTGTCATTCAGTTTTTGGATGACAAATTGTATTCGTAGTTTATGGGTATAATTTATTATATATAGTATAAATATTGTATATAAAATAACTAATATATAAATTATTTTATATAATTATATTTATATTTATATATAATTTATATATTTATATTATTTATATAATTATATAAATATAATTTTATATAATTTGTTATTATATTTATGATTTATATAATTATATTATATAAATGTATTATATAAATATAATTTATAATTATATAGTTTATATAAATTATATTATATAGAATAATTTTTTATATAATTTTATAATATAATTTATATATTACTTTTAATATTATATAATTTATATAATTATACAATATAAAATATAAGGTATAATTTCTATAATAAAAAATTGTCTAAACTATGGTAGAAATTTGGAAGTAATAATAAAAAAATTAATAAATAAAGACGAAAATAAAGAAAAGACAGAAAAAATTATAACAAGACATAGAAATGTTTAAAAGTTAATGAAATTTAGAAGAAAACTGAAATAGTTGGAAATATTTTAAGATGTTATTCAAAGTAAAAAAAAGTGATTAAATTTTCAAAAGCTTTTGATGTGACCATGAAAGGAGATGACATTCGAGAATGTTTGAGGAGAATTACTATAACTATGACAAACAAAATTTTATTGGATCCTTCTTCCACTTTTTTTTTCTTTTCTATTGTAAATGTTACTTTTATATTTCTTTTCCATTTTTGTGCCTAGGAATGTGTTAGATGTGCCTTTCCTTATTTCATTTAAGAGCACCCTTGCTTTGACTTGGAGCGCCTTAATCTCATTATTGGAACGTATCTTGGAGTGTCTTTTGAGTTACTTAGGCGCGCCTTGCATATTCCATGTGACTTGTCTTCATACTTCCCTCACTTATGAAGTTATGATGACTTCAAAACCGTGCACATGGATAGAGGAAGTGACGTGGTCAGATCTAGCTTTCTCATTGGTGGACTCTTCTCCCATGCTTTCTACATGCACCTTGGAAGATGAATGGACAACACATTTGAGTTTCATTTGAGTTGAATTTGAATTTCATTTGTAATGCATTAGAAGTCTATAAATAGAGAACTTTTATTCTTTGTAAACACTTTTGATCATTTGATAAATTTGAGAGAGTTTCTTAAGTTTGAAGCTTGAGTGTTTCCTATTCTAAATGAAGTCTTACCTTCCATAAAAGATGCTAGTGGCAACTTCATTTACTCATCTTGGATCCTCCTCTAAGTGTCGTAACTTCATTCATGTTTTCTTCCATTTCTATAATCTTCATCAATCTATAGAAGCAATCTCGATTTTGTATTTCTTCCTTATACAAGTTTCTTTCACTTTCCATGGATAAATCTCATTTTCCATAATTTTTGTGATGGATTCAATTTCGGTCACATTTCTCATTATAAAATTTGTTTCAAAACTTGCGACTCACATTCTCGTCTCTAATTTTGTGGCTAATTCAATTTCTAATTTTGCGACGAGAATTTTTCATCTCTAAATCTGTCATAAGTTCCGTCAATATTCATTGAATTCTTCATGCCTGATCTTCCATGAAGATTATTGGATTTTAATTTGTTGTTTTTGTTCCTAAGCATCTTTCAACACTTCCTATGAAGCTTACAACACTTCTAAGGCTTCTATCATATGGTAATCAGAGCAAGGTTCATCAAATACTTAATCTTTGTAGTAGTATTAGGTTATGTCTTGTTGAGTTTCCTACATTGATTTTGAGTCATATGTCTTACATCAATTTGCAGTTTTCTTTTCTTGTTCTATTGTTGGAAATTGCATGATAATTTTTAGGTTGAAGTTACATTTAGTGAATTGATTGGAATAAGCCTTGAACACTTGGAATTGAGCGCTTCATGTTCCTTGTTAATGCATTGATTTTGTATTTGAGTTTGAGATTCATGAAAGATTGAAATAAAAACAGTATTCCTCCATGCACATCTAGTAGAATTTCAAATCTGGAAATTCATCAAAATTAAAGAGAAAAAACAAAGTGAAAAATGTGGATCAAGGAATTGAATACATGAACCGCATCATATAAGACTTGGAATTGGACAAATTGACTCCATTAATAGTTGGCTTCTAGTCTTCACTTTTTGTAATTGATGTTGAACTTTTATTTTGCTTTTTCTAAGTGATTCTATAGCACTTCTTTGTTGTCCTAGTTTCTTACTTTACACATCTTCCTAATTGTCACTTGATATTCTATTGTTTGAGTACTTTTTTGCCTTTAAACTTTTTCTTAAAGTTTACATAAATCTTTGGTTTTGTCTTGTGGTTTTCCTCCTAAAAACTTTTACTAGTGTGGTTGTTTTTCTTACTACTAGCATTTGTTGTTTTAAGGTAATTGAATTATTTAGAATATTAAACACTTTTGTTTCAAGGGAGTTTGAGTAAACCAAGTCCTTGCATCTTGTGTGAGGTGGCCTTAAAACACTTGAGTGTGAGTGATTTTGTACTAACATTTTGTCAAGTTTCTTTGCTATTTTTCATTTTATTTTTCCAGGATGTCTAAGATTTCATCTAGTCCTATTTCTCCTTAAAAAGCTAATATCTTAGTGAGGAATTGGACTATAAATTAAGGCAGAAAATGATGCAACCTTTGGTTTAACTCCTTAGGGAGATGGAGCTGTCTAGGAAGGAGAATGAAAGGTACTTGAAGAAACACATTGAGCGCTTGGAGGATGAAAAAGAATAAAGGAATAGACATGCTCCTATTCACCTTTTGATCATGAGGAGAGGCGTTTTTATGGTGCAAAGAGAGGGCGTTTTTCTTCATCAAAGAAGGCGTCAATCAACATTAAAATTCCAAAATTTTATGGAGACAATGATCCTAATGCTTATCTAGATTGGGAGGTTAAAGTAGATCAAATTTTATGTATGCATGATATAGATGAAGAATAACAAGTAGATATTATTGTAGTAGAATTTGAGAAATATGCCATGACTTGGTGGCATAAAGTATGTAAAGAACATGGAATGAACCAAGGGCCACCCGTAGCCTCTTGGATGGATTTAAGGGCAATCATGTGTGCTAGATTTGTTCCATCATACTTTAGGTGTGAGATCTTGTTGAAACTCCAACGGTTTCAACAAGGAACTTTATATGTTGATGATTATTATTATAAAATGCTTGAACCTTTTTTGTTGAAGACCGAGGTTGATGAAACCAATGAGGCCAAGGTTGCAAGATTTGTGAATGGATTAAGAAGGGACATCCAAGACTTAGTAGAATTGTATGAGTATTTCTCCATTGAAAATGTTTTGCATCTTGCTATTAAGATTCAATCTCAATTGAAAAGAAAAGAGAATTCAAAGAGGAATATTTCAAACAATAGCTACTACAAATCTGAAAAAGACAAGAGTCCTTATTCCACTCCCAAAGAAAGTGTACAAAAGGAAAAACCATCCACTTCCACACCCTCTCTTAAATCTAGTTCCATAACATGCTTTAAATGTTTAGGATATGGGCACATTGCTTCAAATTGTCCTACAAAAAGGAACATGATTTTAAGAGATAGTGGAGAAGTGGATAGTGAACATTCATCTTCCCCTCCCCCTCCTAGGAAGCATGTTTCTCATTCATCACCTTCTTCTTCTAGGCATGATGAGATTAGTCCTTATGAAGGAGAATTGTTGGTAATAAGGCATATGTTAGGGTTATCAAGGAAATTGATTATTCTTAAAGAGAAAATATTTTTTACACTAGATGCCTTGTTAACAATAAACTTTGTTCACTCATTATTGATGGAGGAAGTTGTATAAATGTAGCTAGTAAGAGAGTAGTAGAAAAGCTTTGCTTACCTACTATTCCTCATACTAAGTCATATAAACTTCAATGGTCAAGTGAGGAAAAAGAAATAGAAGTAAATAAACAAGTTCTCATTAATTTTTCCATTGGGAAATATGAGGATGAGGTTCTTTGTGATGTTGTGTCCATGGAAACAACACATGTTTTGCTAGGTAGGCCATGACAATTTGACAAACAAACTTTTCATGATGGCTATACCAATATAGTTTCTTTCAATTTCAAAGGGTATAAAATCAAATTGAAACCTCTTTCTCCCCAAGAGGTTCTTGAGGACCAAGTGAAAATGAAAATGAAAAAGAAAAGAAAGAAACAAAAAGAAGAAAAGGAAGTTGAAAAGTAAGCATCCAATGGCTTAAAGAAAGATATTATGATTTCTCACAAAGGGATAAAGAAAGTGATGTTTGCCCAAAAAGAGATGATTGAATCTTACCCTTCTATAGGGTCATCTTTTTCTTCCAATGATAATTATTCTAGTTGTTCTCAAGATAAGGAATTAGTCTTAGATGATTTTAAGATGTTTTTCAAAACTCTCCAAAGGAGATATCTCCTAAAAAGGGAACACAATTTGATTTAAGTACTAAATCATCTTCACCTAATAATCTTATTAAGGAAACAATTTGGAGAAATTTAAGAAGATTCAAAACCTTTTAACCTCCTTCCTCTTAACATTTATATTCCTTTGGATGACAATATTGTTTTACAAATATTTAAAGAGTTGCACTCCAAGGATGAAAATGGAAGTAAGTAAAATGAGGACCAAATTGAAAAATGTGTCAACCAAGAAGGGAAGGAAGTCATCTTCCAACAAAAGAATAGAGTATGGGTGATAAGCAAAGATTTTCAGTTGTTTTTTCTTGCCTCAAATACTTGAATTTTCTCCTAATGTGGTATAGGGTCAACCAAGGTGTCAAATCCTAGGAGTAATGAGAAAGTAGGCTCTTAATCTAGTAATGAATGCAGTGAATGGTGGGGGAAAGTAAATATTATGTAGAATTTAAATGAATGATTAAATGTAATTCAATGGTAGTTCAGTATTTTACTAGCAGGGATGAAATATGATGTAATGGCGTGTTGAGCTAGTCATGACTGAGGTGAACAATGATTATCTAGTGATAATATACTAGTTATGCCAGTAAATCATGAGATGATAACTTTGATTGAATGCAAGAATGAATGAATGTAGTGATTGTTATTTATAAATGTAAGGGAATATGTGAAACTATTTTTAAGATTTTTAGGAATGTAATCGATGTTGTAATTGTAATGTCATGAAATTATAGATGAATTGATGATTAAGGTGAATGAAGTATATAGATGCTAGAACGAATATTGTGATGATGAATACGTTTTAATTTGATTTTTCTGTTTTGATGGATGAATCAATGTTGCTTTTTATGGAATGTAGATGCCTTTTATGGAATGTAGATGTTGTAGCAGTTGAGAAGTTATATGAATGAATGAGTGGATAAATGCAATTCAGATTGAAGAAGGGATTTTCAATTCATTGGCTGAAATGCAAAATATAAAAGAAATGCAAAATTGAATGATATGAAGAATTCTGGAATATAAAATGTTATGCAATACAAAATTCACTATCCTAAGCTAATGAATGAATCTAAGCTAGAATTATGCAGTACATGATGGCTAAATTGAATCACATTAGAACTGGAATTAAAATGCTGCAAACTGATGAACCAGAAATTGAAATAACTAGAATTCAAATGATAGTTTAAAATCTGGAAAATTTACCAAAATAAGAACATGACCAAAACAAAAACATTAACTATGCAAATCTGAAAAATGCTAATTCATTGAATTAAAGCTATACTATGCAAAATCAAAGATCAAATTGAAATGTTTTAATCTTCTAAAACTGAAAACAATAATCTAGAAACAAAGAAATTATCTACTGGAATTCTATAGATCAAAATCAACTTAAAGATACTAGATCAAATCAAGAACACAAAGTTAGAACATTTGATGCAAGTTGTCTTACACCATGCTCTCTTGAAAGACTTCCAAATACTTTATATTCTCAATTAGATACTAAGGAATCCTTCTTCATTGATTATAAACTATGAAACATCCTCGAAACTACTCAAACATAGAATTAAGAAACAACTTGTGAGAAATTAAAATTACTAGAATTGAAATCACAAGAAAGAAAATATAGAACACGAAACAGTAGAGGAAATTCTAAGTTCTAGCCAATCTTAGATGTTAATCATCTCTCCACTCGTAAACTCAATTAACCAATCGAATCAACGCTCAAGAAATGTGAAGAATCACAGCTTTGTTCTCACTCTCAACTGAGAAGCAATTACAAAGTAAGCTAAGGAGAGAAATCAACTCTAAGCATTGTGTAACAAGTAGATTTTCCTTTTATAGCTTCAAGTTCGAAATGTAGAGCTTCAAAACATGAATTAAAATGAAAGTAGAATGAAAGAGCAAAGAGAAGAGGCACAGGAACAAAGAAAACTCAAGAACTAGAACATTTTCTTGAAGATACACAAGACAAAATTCTAACCGAATTAACCGAAAATGAGAGAGTCATGTGTCTAGAATTCTAAGTGCCAAAGTGAATCGTTCTCTAAGCCAATTCTACTCAATTACAAAGCTTAATCAATTACCTATACTACAAAAATGGTACAATTAGTGAACAGGCCCTAGATCACTTGAGGCGGCCCATAACTTGAGAGACACTCTTCCTGAACTTCAAATGTAGTTAACCTTACTTTGAACATGTGATAAAAATCTAATTTAGCTCCAAATCGCGTAGTTCAACTTCCAAATGAAAGCTTATTAAGTCTAGTTTCCAATGCAACCAGAATCACGATTTTTGGATGCTTGTAGACAAAGATATAAATAAAACAATGAACTTTCCTCAAGTTGTATAACAAAATAAATACTGTATTTTTATACGAATTTTAGTCTTAACTTCTAAATTCCTAAAAATCTATTTCTAGCTTAATTAAGTTAATTTAGGATATTATAAACATGTTAAGAACTGTGTTAGTATTTATTTACTAGCAAAATTCAAGTTACATCAATGAGTTTCTTTGAAGAAGGATTAGCATTTTACTCAAAAGAAATCCAAACTCAACATTATAAATGATGGACCTTTCAAAGTTGAGTACAAAATAAATAAAAATGTTTTCAATTCATGGTTGAATTCTCTCTATGGAGGGGAGGATGATGAGGCCATGAAAGGAGACATCATTCTTCCTTTACATTTTCTTCTTTATTTGTTGTTTCTTATATTTTTTAGTTTAATTCCTAATCTTTTATTTAAAGTGCATATTTGCTAAAGAGGTGTTTCTTCCATGACTTTGGAACAAAGTTGCTTCAAGAGAGTTACTAGAAGCATGACCAAAGTTCCTTTCAACCTACTTCCAATTTTGTCCTTATTTTCTATGTCATTGTAAAATACTTGAGACATTGGCTTGTTGTAATTGGGTTGGAATTGGGTTGAAAGTGGGCTACATGTGTGCCTCTTATCCTTGTAAACAACCATGAATCTTGTGATGAGGTGTGTTCCATGTGTTGCGCTCCTTTAGAATCATGTAGGGGGTACCTACGTTTACACTCCAACGCTCAAGTCAGTATACTTGTATAAGTAAGGTTTTGTATGAAATTAAGAGTTAGTGTATACTTGATAGACATTCTATTTATAATATCATGGTACAAAATTTCCTTTTATGAGCTTTTACTTTTAGGATCCGTTATATCATATATTTCCTTTTTGAAATCGTTACGAATTTTTTGTAATTATGATAAGATATTCCACTAATAGACCAAGAGTATCTCGACCCGTTCGCTTAGTGCAATTACCGAGTACATCTCGACCTGCTGCCAAGGTCCTAGTTAATTCTCAGTCCAATGACTGGGTCTATCTAGTAGAAGATAAAACATTACCGGCTCAAAAAACTGTATATAAAACATCATTATACATGTCTCCTTTCATAATTATTTATAGGAAAACATGTTATTACTGGTTGAAAATTGAAAATAAAATTTATTGGGTTGTTAAAGCGTTTAATTTATCTTTTAATTAAATTGATAAATATAAATTATTATAGTTAAATGAAATAAAAGAATTGAGACTTGATATTTTTGATAATTTTAGAATTTATAAGAAAATAATTAAAAGATATGACTATAAGTTTATTCTTAAGAAAGAATTTGATTTTAGATTGTAGTTAATGATAAGTAAATTAAGATTTAAATGAATATAAAAATATTTTCTTATGAGGATATTCAAATTAAATTTAAAAAATAAAATTATTAAAGTTAATGATGATAAATTAAAGTATTTTTATAAATTTTTTTATAGAAAAGAATGATTGAATATTGTTGAATTATATTTTTTAAATTTTGTAATTTTTATTTATTTTAATTTTTCATAAAAATATAATGTAAGATTCAAAGAAATTTAATTTTTAAAACATTATTTTATGAATAATTTATAGTTTTAATTTTAATTTTTATAAAAATTTATTGTAAAATATAATATTTTATGAATTTTGAATTGAATTATCTTAATTAATATTTATTATAATTTAATTAAATTGTTAAATAGTTTTATTTCTTTTAATATTAAAATCTTAAATATAATAATGATATATTCGCACATTATGAGTATAAGATTATTTCATAGAAGTTATATATATATAATAATAAAAAAATTTATAAAAATTCAATTAAGTAAATAGTTTATTGAAATTTGTATGATTTTGTATATTAGATGATTATTTTTTTTAATTTTTTAAAATCCAAATTGAATACCACCAAATTTTATTGTACTATAAAAAAAATCTTAATAATCTTAATTTAACTATGCAAGATTTATTTTTAAATGTTAAAATTATGATTGAAAAATGTCATTTTTATTTTATAATTTTTTTTTCTAAATATTATAATTATAATGAATCAATTAATTCAATTTTTTAACTATTCATCACAACATTACCAATTAAATTCAAAGATAAGATAAAGAGGTAAACAAATTAACGTAACGTATGTAATATTTACATTATTCTAATATTTACATTATTATAAGTAAGTCTATTACAATATGCAATAATTCTAATAAACTATATTACACACTTCATAAAATTTTATAGTATAACATAAATTTTTTTTTCATGATTAAACAAACATCTACTGATTATATTTAGTTGTATTACTATTTGTTTTTAGTCAATATACGATCATCTTAGTATTAACAAATTCATAAACACAATATAGAAAGGATAAATTAATGTAAACAAAGACCAACATAATAAAATTTACAATTGTTTTTCTCTTCAACACATTTATTCATTTAATCATGTTCATATTACTCAAATAATTAAAGTAAAGTCCTCAGTCGCACATAATCATCATATTCAATCATTTACACTTACCTAAAATTAGTAGACAAACTCTTCTAGAAAAATATATAGAATTATTGACTTTTGGGACTAACATTTGCTTATGCTTATTGCTACCCCGACCATCGACTAGCCCTAAAAGTCTTTTTCACTTTCGGATTCTCCAATCTATCCTCATACTAGAAACCATACGTTAGGGTGATTCACTCCATCCAGTGGTAAGTGTAGTAAAAACCTTATCAAATTCTTACCACATGGTACCCTGTCTACATGACTATCATACCATTAAAGTCTAAATATCCCATTTTGATATCTCTAAATTTTCATATCTACACTAATTCTATACCAAATAATAAATAATACCTCTTGGTAACTACCTGCCTCACACACAAACAACACGTAATCAATTTCTCACGCATAACAAATCGCACGATTCAATCTCATCAGCACAACCCGACACACATCCCTTCACATATTCAAAGGATTCTTTAATAGCAAACAACCAAGCAAGTAACCCGTCACACAGACATAAAAATACTTCATCGACACATAGCCCAACACACCGTCTAACACACAATCCTATAATTTCTGCAATTTTCTCATGTAGTCACATCTTATAAATATATAATTTTTCATCATTCATCATGTAATTAGTCTCATATCATGCTTCATAAAATCTCACATACATATAATCTCTACATTTTATCCTACAAGTCTCAAATCATATTTTCCTAAGGTTTCACATTATCATACTCTTCCAAATTCAATTTAGAGTATAAATAATTTCTTAAAAATTGAGTAATTTCACTTTAGCGAAATGACTTTACTCAAGCGAAAATCCTCCCAAGAGTAGAAGATCTAATATGGTTTTTTTGTTCAAGTGAAAAAATTTGGCACAAGCGAAAAAGCTTGTCACTCAAGGGAAACCCAACTTGAGAGCAACTATGAATTTTTCTCTCAAGCGAAAATCTTATCACTCAAGCGAAAAACAACACTACAAGCACTCCTAAAGATTGTCATTTGATCGAAAATTTATTACTTAAACAATGGTCCCCCTGCATACCAACCTAGATTTAGCCAAAAATCAAGTTTTATCAATCAAATTTCATCTCACACACAAATTTTGACATACAATGCAATGTTATCCAATTTTCACATCATATATCTTATGACAATCAATTATCTCACACAAAATCAAACTTCCTTATATAATAGCAATTTCATCAAACACATAACATGCATAACATAACCTATTAGCTTCCCTTACCTCTAAATTCACTTTTCTCCAAATTAAACTTAGTTAAAGATGCTTTATCTTGTTTTAAAAGGTCCTAACACAAAACTATCTACATCACTATGAATCTAAATCAATATATTTTCAAATTGAATAGAAAATTTAAATCCCTAAACATTTTGATCAAAGTGCTCTAAAATTAGAGAAATTTAAAATTTACTCATAATTAAGTTTTATCTGGTAGGAATGATCTACTCTTCATGAGCTTCCACCTGATAATCTCGAATCTTCAAATAAATGAGAGATGAATGAGAAATTTTAGAATGAAGTTAGAGGATTTTGAGAGAAGTTTAGAAAAATTTTTTAGATTTTTGAGGAATGAGGAAGAAAAAGAAATTTTCCTATTTATACCTTTGTAACCTTCCTAATAGAATTGGGCCCAAGGCCCATCTATTAATCTAATTGGCTCAATCCTTACAATTTCCCCAACAACAAAAATTTTCGTGCACGAAAATTATACTCACCAACAAAGAGGTAAGGATAAGATTTTCTCATCTCATCTTCCAACTCTCAAGTAGAATCACTAGTTCGAGCTTCCATACACCTTTACAATACTAATGGTTCTACCTTTTAGGTACTTTTCTTAAACATCTTCAATTTGCATTAGCAAGACTTCAAAAAATAGGTCATCCTTGAGTTGAATATTATGTGATTTCAGAATATGATTAGGATCATACATATACTTCCTCAACTAAGACACATGAAAAACATTGTGCAACATAGACAAATAAAGAGGTAAATCCAATTTATAAGCCACTTACCTATACACTCGAGAATCTAGTATGACCCAATGAACTTAGGAGTTAGCTTCCTAGACCGAATAACTCTCCCTATCCCAATCGTTGGTGTGACCCTTACAAACACATGATCTCTAATTTCAAACTCCAAGGGTCTCCTCCTTTGGTCCGCATAAGATCTTTTCATACTTTGCGAAGTCTTAATTCTATGGTCTGTTGAAGTAGTTCATGTCCTACCCATACTATTTCTCCATCTTGATACCAACAAAGAGGGGTTCTACATTTTCTCTCATACAATGTCTTGTAAGGTGTTATTCCTATGTTGGCATGGTAGCTGTTATTGTAAGTAAATTCCACCAAAGGCAACACTTCATGCCAATTTCCCAAGTTATCCAAAACACAAGCCCTCAATATATCTTCCAAGATCTATATTACTCTCTTAGACTACCCATCTTTCTAAGAATGATAAGCAAAGATAAACCTCAATCTAGTCCCCAAAGCTTCTTGTAGAGTCTACAAAAAATGAGAAGTGAACCTTAGGTCTCTATCTAATACTATGCTGGAAGATACATCATGAAGTCTCACTATCTCATTGATATACAATTGGGCTAACTTTGCCACAAAATTCCTCAAGCTGACTAGTTAAAAGTGTGCACTCATGGTCAGTCTATCCACAATAACCCAAACTCAATCATGCCCTCTTACTGATCGTGGCAAATGGGTAACAAAGTCCATGGTAATGTTATCCCATTTTCACTTTAGAACTTTTAACTATTGTAATATCCCACTAGGTCTTTAATGCTCTATTTTTGCCTTCTAACACGTCAAACAAGTTGAAATGTACTAAGCTATTTCTCTCCTCATGTTGGGCCACTAAAAGAACTCCTTCAAATCTTGATACATCTTAGTCATGTCTGGGTGCAAACTAAGTCTACTCTTAAGACCCTCATCCAGAATCATCTTCTTCAAACCTTCATCCACTAGCACACAAACTTTGCCTCTAAACCATAGTATTCCCTCTTATCTCATCAGAAAGTCTTTAACTTCATTCCTTCTTAGTGGCTCCATCACACTTTTCAGACTAGGATCGAACAATTGGCTTTCCTTCATCATCTCAAGGAAATCACTAGTTATGACTAGCCTGCCACAACTAATCACATCAGAAGAAAATTCATTATTGTGATTTAAATCTCTAAACTTCTCTACCAATTCCAACTCTTTAATCGTCAAAATAAGCATACTAACTATCTTCCTACTTGAAGCATCTACTACTACATTAGCCTTTCCCACGTGGTACATCAATTCAAAATCACAATCTTGTAGGAATTTTATCCATCTTCTCTACCTCATATTCAACTCCTTCTGATCAAATAGATACTTCAAACTCTTATGGTCATTAAACACATCAAATTTGGCTCCTTAAAAATAGTGCCTCTATATATTAAGAGTGAATATCATAGTTGCTAACTCTAAGTCATGTGTGGGATAATTTCTTTCATGATTCTTCAATTGCCTTGAAGCATAAGCTACTACCTTCTTTTCCTACATCAAAGCACACCTAAGCCCCTAATATGATGCATAATAGTAAACTTCAAACGTCTACTAGTGTCTAGAATAACCAAATTAGAGAGTTAGTCAATCTCTACTTCATCTCAAGGAAAGCTTGCTTACACTTATGAGTCCAAGCAAAAGGTTGATTTTTTCAAGTCAACTGTGTTAAAGGAGCAATTATCAAGGAGAATCCTTCAAAGAACCTTTGGTAATAGTCTACTAACCCCACAAAACTTCTTATCTCAGAAACTATTGTTGGGCATTCCCACTAAAGCACTACTTCCACTTTGGAAGGATCCTAAAAAATCCCTTTAGCTGACACCACATGACCTAAGAACTTTACCTTTGACATCTAGAATTTACACTTCGATAGTTTGGTGTACAATTGCTTCTCCCTCAAATTGCCCAACATTGTCCTAAGTTGCTCCTTCTCTAGAGTATAAGAATAAATAAGAATGTCACCTATAAAAATAAAAATAAACTTATCTAAGAAGGGATGAAAGATCCTACTCATGTAATCCATGAATATAGCAGGAGCATTAGTCACCCCAAATGATATCACTACATACTCATAGTGGTCATATCTAGATCTGAAAACTGTTTTTTGAACATGTTTAGCCTTTACCAAAATTTGGTGGTATCCTAACTTGAGGTCAATCTTTGAAAACATTATATCTCCATGCAAGTAATACATCATCTTATCAATTATAGGCAAAGAATACTTTTTCTTGATAGTTAGCTTATTCAGCTACCGATAGTCTACACATAATCTCGATCCACCATCCTTGATTTTCACTAACAATATTGGAGCTCCCCAAGGTGACACACTAGGTTTGATGAACTATTTGTCCAGTAACTCTTCAATCTATTTCTTTAGCTCAACTAACTTTTTAGGACCATTCTATAAGGGGCTATTGATACTAGTCTTGCTCCTAGCACCAAATCAATAGAGAATTCTACTTCTCTCTTTGGAAGTAATCCTAGAACTTCTCTAGGAAATACATTGGTGAATTCTTCCACCATCGAAATGTTGCTCATATTACTCCGTACTTCAACTTCCATCTTTATCAAAATCACAAAAAAATGAGCATCATTTCTTAACTCTTATTGATTAGCTTTACTTGCACTATTATTTGTTCTCAATCAAGATATAATCATCGTAATATCAACAAATCTACAAGCACAACACAAAAAGGGTAAGCTAATGTAAATAAAAATCAACATAATAAAATTTACAATTATTATTCTCATCAACACAATTTTTCATTTAATCATGCTCAAATTACTCAAATAATCATAGTAAAGTTCTCACTCACGCATAATCATCATATTCAATCATTCATACCCACCTAAAATTATTAGACAAAATCTTCTGGAAAAACATATGGAATTCTTAACCTTTGGGACTAACACCTGCTCATGCTTACTGACTATTAGGCCATAGACCAATCCTAAGAGTTTTTTTCACCTTTAGATTCTTCGTTCTATCCCCACACTAGCAACCGAATGAAAAGCATAGTAAAAACCTTCATCGACTTCTCACTATATGATACCCTATCTGTGTGCTAGGATACCATTGAAGTATGGATTTCCTAT
>BDMB01000020.1:0-202190 GCA_016859785.1 Macrotyloma uniflorum
TTTGATATATCTAGAATTTCATATGTACACTAATTATATACCAAATACTACCTATCTCACACACAAACAATACATAATCATTTTCTCACACATAATAAAGCACACAATTCAATCTCATCGATGCATAGCCCATGTCATATATTCAAAGGATTCTTTAACAGCACACAACTCAACACACAGCCTTTCACATAAACATAAGAATCCTTTATTGACATACAACCTAACACATAGTTCATCTCACACATTCAAAGGATTCTTTAATGGCACACAACTCAGCATACAACTTGTCACACAAACATAAGAATCCTTTATCAGTAAATAGCTAGTCACACAGTCATATAATCTCCATAATTTTCTCATGTAATCAATCATATCTCATAAATATATAATTTTTCATCATTCATCATGTAATTAATCTCATATCATACTTCATAAAATCTCACATACATATAATCTCAACAATTTATCATATAACAAGTCTGAAATCATGTTTTTCCCAAAGTTTCACATATTCATACTCTTCCAAATTCAAATTAGAACATAAATTATTTCTCAAAAATAGAGTAATTTCGTTCAAGCGAAATGGCCTCACTCAAGCGAAAATCCTCTTAAGAGCAGCAAATATGATATGGTTTTCTCGCTCAAGCGAAAAAATCTCACTCAAGCAAAAAAAACTCTATGCTTCAGCAAAATCTCATCGCTCAAGTGAAATAGAACTCAAGAGCAACTGTGAATTTTCCCTCAATAGAGAATCTCAGCACTTAAGTGAAAACTACATCGCAAGTACTTTCAAAGAGTATCGCTTGAGCGAAATTTATTGCTCAAGCGATGATCCCTTATGTATCGGCACAAATTCAATCAAAAATCAACTTTCACCAATAAAAATAATCTATTCTTTACAAACTTTTACTTAATAAATTCAGATCTTCAAAAACTTTAAAAAGAAATTAAAAAATTTTATAAAAGATTTTGAGAGATGTTTAGATAGAAATTTTATATTTTTAAAAAATAAAAAAGAAAAAAAAATCTTATTTATATCTTTACGATCTTTTTTAAAAAAATTAGACAAACAAACTATCTTAATTTAGTTAACACAATTTTATTATAACATTTAAATTAATTAAATGATCCTAAATACATATATGATACATGAAAGTATTTTAATTAAACAAATTTCAATAATGTAACTTTTTATATTAATTTATTGAATATCAAACATAATGTATACACATGAAATTCTTCAAAACATTTATATAAATTTTTAAAATTAAAAAGCATAATATTTTGTCAAAATCTTAATTATTTACCTTATTAAATAATTTAATATAAATATTATTATATTTTAATCACACAAAAATATTAATGTGAAAAGGTTAGATTTTTACCTTTTTTTTTAGACAATACTCCCAAAAAAACATGAAAAATAAGAATTTTGAATTTGAGATTCCAACAAACTTTATGAGTTCAGAATATAAAGAAATATTTGATTTAATTTTTCTTTAAACCAATATAATTTACCTTTATATTTTTACAGCTGATTAAGAGTAAGATTCCCATCGTGAAAACCGATGCCAGCGGTTACATTCTACGTTCTCTTTGACAGTCTGACTCGAATCAAGGTGGTTTGGCTCCTGTAACCATGGTTGTGTTGTGTCCAGCCCTGACCAACGGGAGGTTTGAGCATGCTAATTCAGTCCCCTCCGTTAATAATGAGTAGTAGTAATTTTTTTTAAAATAATATAATAATATCAAATATCAAATAAAAGATCATTTTTATTATCAAATTATCAAAAAATAATTAGTAATTATATTTTTTAAAAGTTTGTAAAATGATTATTTTTTAATAATTTAATCAAGTAAAAAGCAAAAGTTTTTTTAATTTTATTTATTTATATGCTTTTGTTACTGTTAGGTCTACCGTATAAAATTACAATTGCTGTTCTAGATTCTCAAATATTTTCACATAGAAACAAATGTTTTTTATTTATATGCTTTTTTTACTGTTCGATCTACCGTATAAAATTACAAAATTGCTGCTCAAGAGTCTCAAATCTGTTCACTTTTCTTTTATCTTTCCTTTTTACCATTTTTGAATAATCTCGTTTGATTTGTAAATCACAGGTTTTCTGCTTGATCTTTTCCACCGGTTAGTTTTTCTGCAAGTGTTTTTCTCTTTGATCCTTTTGTTAGAGGGTGAAGATTTTCCTATAGGGTTGGAGGAAAAATTGATAGCTTAGCCTTAGAGAGAGAGAGAGAGAGATGAATTGTTTTCCCGATGAGGTGATTGAGCATATATTTGGCTACATAACTTCACAAAGAGACAGGAATGCCTTGTCTCTGGTGTGCAAGAACTGGCACAAGTTAGAGAGATGCAGTCGGAAGAGTGTGTTCATAGGGAACTGTTACTCCATAAGTCCTGAGAGAGTGATAGAGAGGTTTCCTGAGCTAAAGTCCTTAACTTTAAAGGGAAAACCTCATTTTGCTGATTTTAATTTGGTTCCTCACGGTTGGGGTGGTTTTGTGTATCCTTGGATTGAAGCACTGGCCAAGAGCAGGGTTGATTTGGAGGAGCTGAGGCTGAAAAGGATGGTGGTCACGGATGAGGGCTTGGAGCTACTTTCCCGTTCTTTCATGAATTTCAAGTCTCTGGTTCTTGTTAGTTGTGAAGGATTCACCACCTCTGGCCTAGCAGCTATAGCTACAAATTGTAGGTGAGATGAATAACTTTGGTTGCATATTGTGCTGCTGCTATTATGAAAACATAATGAATTCGTGAGTTTATTGGACTGTTGCTTGCCAATTTGTTCATGTGTTCTAGTTACTGTATGGGTTTGTTTGGGTTTTGGAAGAATACTAATTGAAGGAATCTAACAACTAGTTGCTGATAATGATTTGTTTGTTAGCTAATTGTTGGCTTCTATTGTATGTTATTAGTGGTTTTAGAAAAGGAGTTCAGTTGCTTTTAGTGTAACGTGTTAGCTATTGTTTTATATCCGATATGAGATTATTGATTTGTGCAAAGATTTGCAAAGATGGTTTGGTAACAAGTTGGTGTTTAAGAGTATCTTGAGTTTTCTTGTGTTATGCATACTCAACTTCATTAAATTATCAATTTGTGAATTGTTTGTTATTAAGTTTTCTCTCTAGGTGAAATACTTGCATCCCCTTGAATACTTTGATTTTACATGGCGAAGCTGAGGTAGAAATGAACATTGACATTGTTCAGAAATATATTCTTCTGATTGGGCTTCATGTTGTCAGGCATGTGGTCTTGATTCATCAAATCTATGTTATAAAATGTAGGTTTCTTAGGGAGCTGGATTTGCAGGAAAATGAAGTTGACGACCACAAAGGCCAGTGGCTAAGCTGCTTTCCTGATTGCTGTACATCACTTGTCTCTCTTAATTTTGCTTGCCTTAAAGGAGAGATTAATCTGGGGGCTCTTGAGAGACTTGTGGCCAGATCTCAGAACCTTAAAAGCTTAAGGTTAAACCACACCGTGCCTCTCAGTGCGCTGCAGAGGATATTGATGCAAGCACCTCAGTTAATGGACTTGGGTATTGGGTCATTTATCCATGATCCGCATTCTGATGTCTATACTAAGCTAAAGAACACTATTATAAAGTGCAAGTCAATGACCAGTTTGTCAGGATTTTTTGAGGTTCTTCCTGGCTGCCTTAGAGCTATATATCCTGTTTGCATGAACTTAACAGCCTTGAACCTGAGGTATGCAGCAGGGATTCATTGCAGAGAGCTAATAAAACTAATTAGCCGTTGTGGGAAACTTCAGCGTTTATGGGTAAATATATCAACCTAACTTTATTTTTTCATCTATGTTCTTATGTTGGTGAATGTCAATACCTTTTTACTGGTGCAGATAATGGATTGCATTGGAGACTATGGACTAGGTGTTGTGGCTTCCACGTGCAAAGATTTGCAAGAACTTAGGGTTTTTCCATCTGTTCGTATTGGTTTAAATGACCCTGCAGGAGTCTCTGAGAAAGGACTTGTTGCAATCTCTATGGGTTGCCCTAAACTTCACTCATTGCTCTATTTCTGTCAGCAGATGACAAACGCTGCCCTCATAACTGTGGCTAAGAACTGCCCAAATTTCATCCGGTTTAGGTTGTGTATCCTTGATCCAACAAAACCTGACCCTAATACAATGCAGCCACTTGACGAAGGTTTTGGTGCAATTGTGCAGTCTTGCAAGCAACTCCAGCGGTTGTCACTCTCCGGCCACTTGACCGATAAAGTTTTCCTTTACATTGGGGTGTATGCTGAGCAGCTTGAGATGCTGTCGATTGCATTTGCTGGAGAAAGTGACAAGGGAATGCTGTATGTGTTGAATGGATGCAAGAAACTACGCAAGCTTGAGATAAGAGATAGCCCTTTCGGTGACTCGGCACTTCTGATGGACATGGGGAAGTATGAAACAATGCGATCGCTATGGATGTCGTCCTGTGATGTCAGCATTGGAGCCTGCAAGGCACTAGCTGAGAAGATGCGAAGACTAAATGTGGAGATCTTTAATGAAAATGAGAAAGTAGATTCTAGTGTTGATGATGGTCAGAGAGTACAGAAGATGTACTTGTATAGAACATTGGCTGGGAGAAGGAATGATGCACCTGAATATGTATGGACTCTGTAGGTGTGTATTTCGGCTATTTAGGTTCTTGTTATTTAGCTGTTTCACTAGATTGAGTTTCCTGATTAATGGAACTTTAGTTGGGGTTAGTGATTTGTCAATCCTTGCATGTGCTTTCTTGTGTATAGCATATTGAAATCTAATTATAAATTATAAAAGTTAACTTTTTAATAATTGTTGGAGATCTCACATCGTTTAGTGATATGACTAAGTTAATATATATAAAATGGGGACAAACCTCACCTCCGGTTTTAAGAGGTTGAGTTAGGCTCAAAACTCACGTTATGGTATGAGAACTTATCCTAACAAAGTTTCTCCCAATTTAAATTTCTAAATCAAATTCCTAAATTAAAGTTAAGAATACTTACCTAATTGAAGTAATTCAACCAATGCAGGAACTGAAGTTTTCTTTGAAGTTTTTCTTTCCACCACTTTTAATTCCAATTTGTGCTCAGAAATTAGGTGAGATTTAGGAAGAATCCAAATTTGAGAGTAAAAGAGAAAGTGAGGGAAGATTGGTTTTTGATGTAAAATGAGAAGGTTTAGAAAATTTAAACTTTAAATACCCTTCCCTCCTAAACTTAATTAGATTAACGCCCATCCAATTAAAAGCCCAATTTTAAATACATTACAATCTCCCCTACAACAAAATTTTCGTCCTCGAAAATGGCACTCATCGCTAAACAAGATAGGATAGGAAGTTTTCATGTCGTCCTCGAGTCCCCATGTAAAATTACCGGTCCGTGAATTCCACAACACCTTTACCATATTTATGGATCTTCGCGTGAGTTGCTTCTAACATAATTCCATTATTCAAACTAGCATTACTTCAAAGGATAGATCCTTTCTAATTTAAATATCATTAGATTCTAAAATATTGTTTGGATCTGGTACCTATTTTCGCAATTGAGATACATGAAATACATTGTGCAACTACGCTAAATGAGGAGGTAATGCAAGTTCATAGGCAATGGGACCAACACGTTGAAGAATCTGGTAAGGACTAATTTATTTAGGGGTTAACTTCCTAGATTTGATAGTTCTTCCTATACTAGTTGTCGGTGATACTTTGACAAACATGTGATCCGCCTCCTCAAACTCTAAAGGTCGTCTCCTCTGATTTGCATATGACTTTTATCGACTCGGAGACGTCTTGATCTTCTCCTGTATCACCTTAACTTTTTCTATAATTTGTTGAATTAATTCTATTCCAATCCATACTCTCTCTTCATCCTGATACCAACACAAGGAGTCCTGCATTTTCGTCCATATAGTGTGCCTCAAACGGTACCATGTCGACGCTGGATAGGTAACTATTATTATATGTGAACTCCACTAAAGGTAAAATCTCGTCCCAACTATCCAAATTATCGAGGATACAAGCTCGTCTAAATTGTTCTTTCTAACTGTCCATCTGTCTGAAGATGGTATGTTGAACTCATTCTCAATATGGTTCCTAGTACTTCTTGTAACGTCTGTCAAAAATGGGATATAAATCTGGGATCCCGGTTAGATATGATGCTGAAAGGTACACCACATAACCTCACAATCTCCTGAATGTGCAACTGTTACTCTTGTATAATTGATCAATCAAGCTTCCAAAATGAAAATACAAATAAAAAAATGAGACATACAAATAGATAAGATCAAGAATAAGATAAAGAAAAAATATATTTAAAATTAGAATAAAAATTTTATAATTATTTTAGTTTTTCTTTTGTCACTTTTACTTCACTTAATAATTTTTATATTTCTTATATTAGGTCTAATTAATAAACCTGATAATTTTAGGTTTATAGTATAAATATTTTATTTTATAAATTTTTTATCTTTAAATTTTTTTAATGTAAAATAAAGTATTTTTATTTAACTTATCAATTAAAAATTATTATAACACTTTTTTTATATTTTATCTCATTCCACATTAATATTTTTTTCTTTTGATAAGGGAAAATTTGTAACGTCTTTTTTATCATATATCTCATTCCATATTATTAATTTTTATCTTTTGATAAGGAAAAATTTGTAACATTTTTTTTATCTCTTATCTCATTCCGCATTATCGATTTTTATCTATTTAATAAGTGAAAATTAATTACAACGTGTCATTCGTCTTTCTCTGGATGAGGTATTCGTCATTTGGTAAATATATCTACATATGGGTAATATTTCCATAATTTTCCGTGACAGTTTGGGAATAATTTTCATAAATTTTCCACAAGGCATCAGGTGATCCATTTCATTCAGTGCAATCTGTGCAGGGAGATTTCTAATCGGAATCACGCATTCAGCCTTGAATTAGAAATTGTTGTTTGTTCGTCGCCTTCAAGCACATCTGTTCTTGATTTATTCGGTGTTGTGCAACTAGCAATCAAGTGTTTCGCAATCATAATCGGTGGCTTTGGTTCTATTGAATTGATGCTGTACGCTCGATCAAATCCTTTCTAGCAGCGCGAGCAACAGAAGTTGTGAATTGAATTCAAGCGTGAGGTGCAGAATTTCAATCGCAGTATCTCTTACGGTCTTAGTGTGTTTTATTCAATTAAGCTTCGATGAAGGAATGATGTCATTCGGTGAATAGAAGCATTCAAGTACGAGCTCGCAGCTGGTTCGGTGTTAATCGACGCGGTGAGATTTGTTATTACGGAAGCAAAATTTGGCACGCTGAATTCTTGAAATTTGAAGTTGATGGTTTCTTGAAGCCAGTTGTTGAAATTCATGGGAATTGGATTAGGTGGAGATTGAGAATTAGCTGGAAGTGAAGCAACGTGAATGATTGTCCAAGCAGTCTAAGTTGAGATTGAGAATTAGCTGGAAGCGAATCAACGTGAATGATTGTCCAAGCAGTATAAGTTCAATCGAAAGCAGTTGGTGTGCATTTTGTTCAGTGCAGCAAAGGTGTTTGATTAAATTACTAACCGGCGCCTTTCATAAACATGGCAAGAACATTTATTTGAGCAGCTGGAAGCACGTAACTGTGGAGTATTAATACAATTGAATTGTTGATTCAATTGGAGGTGTTGAATGGTTGAAATTTGTTGGTGAATTCTGTGACGTGAAACAATTGTTTACACAGCTGAATTTAAATTGCAGCCGCTAGAGAAAGACACAGTGCAAGCAGCTGGAATTCTTAGATTAATTGGTGCAGGGCGTGAGTTGAATTGCTTTTGCAGTTGCATTGCTTTGCATTAAATTATCACACTGCTGGCACTTTGGTTAAAACTGTAGTCAAGGTGTTTTGAGTATTTTACTGACAATGTTGATGGAGCTGGTTCGATCAGTTTCAATTGGAATATTGCAATGAAGCACAAACTTGTTGGCAGAAGCTTGACGAGCAGTGCAGTATTGGTACCAACAAGCAGGTACCGTGCCTTCACAATTACTTGAAATTCTCATGCTACGGAAAAAAGAAAATGATATTGAAGTGTAATATGCCACAATTTTAACCACATCATTGTCTTTCATACCTTCATAAGAAACGGTTTACAATATTTAATGTAGTGTTCGTACAAATAAACTCACATAGACCACATCACAGAACCTATGAACAGACCCGGATTTATGTAGAGGGGAAAGACCAAAGTGTTACGAGAATGATCAAGTCTTGCCACCTAGCACACTAATTATCTAGAACTGGAGCCACATATATATGTCTAGAGAGCCATAACCAAGTGCACCAAACTGAAGAAACGACTTTTGTGATGTGATTATTAGAAGCAACACTCCTCTAGCACACAACAGCAGCAAAGCGCTGCCAAGCTGCACATGTAAATGAAGGATTCATACTCATATTACCACCACATAAACTAACAGGAGATGTGTTAGAGTACAGGTACTACGAAAAGATTTCATGCAACTCTTTTATTTTAATGAAATGAAGTTGTCTCAAGCTTAAATAAACAATTCTATAGGACTTTATTAATGATACGTCAGTAAAGCTAATTGAAGAATTCTGCACACAAAAGATTAAGGGCATGAAGATGGACTAGCACACTCTCAACAAGAAGCCATGCTGAGAAAAAGAAAAGAAAAAATAAATTAAGTAAATGTTCTCTAGATCCTGAAATTTAGGTTAACCCTTAAAAATTATTTTGATTCTCACATTTTTAATAATTAGGGAATTTCTTCCCTCAGCCTAGTACCCTAAATCCCATAAAAAAATAGGAGGACTGGGGTAATGATTTTAATTAGATAGACACTAAAACTAATTCAGACCAAAAACTAATTCAGAGAAAATCTTGAGTGACCTAAATCACATTTTACCCATAAAATATGAAAAACCGTACCAGCCTCGGAGGAACGAAAAGCACCCAGGCTCCTCCTGGTGATGGTGATGGTGATGCCCCACGTGCTGGTAGTGGTAGTGCGGCGGAGGAGGTGGCGGAGGACGCCCGTTATCGAAATACCCCTGGTACGAGTCATACGGCGGACGCGGCGGCGGAGGATAACCTCCGTATCCAGGCAGCGGTGGCGGAGGGTAGCCTTCCTGAGGCGGCGCCGACGGGTAACCTGGTTGCGGTGGCGGGTAAGGAGATCCATACCCTGTCCAACAGTTTAATTTAATTAATTAATTAATTAATTCGCCAATCTGATTATTAGCATGAAAAATTGGAATAATCGAAATTAAAAATGAAATAAGAGAATCAGAAATAGGGTATAAGATTGATGTGAGACGTGTGTACCTGGGGGAGGGTATGATTCGTGCGATATTCTCTGGACATTGCTCATCGGACTTGCTTTGTTTTCTTACTATGTGTGCGAGAGAAGACCAGAAATAGTTGAGGGAAAGAGAAGCGAATAGAAAGTGATAAAATAAAATTAAAAATAAAATATTTCAGTGGGACCCATTATATAAATGTTTGTTGGTTGGGTGTCATTTGACATGTTTTCAGACAACCAAGTATTTTCCGTGTGCTAACGTTTTGTTTTTATAAATCTTAAATTTTTTTTTCTGAATGACTTTTTTTTTTTTAATTATTGTTTGAATTTTTTTAAGAACAAAAATGTATATACATTGAAAATAATTATTTATTATATTGGATGATTTATCTATTTTTGTAACTGTTATCTTTAATAAAAATAATGTGAAATAATATCTGTTTTAAGTTTTTAAAAAAATCATATTTAATTATTTAGGTTGGGAGAATATTAGACTCAATAGTTTGAGAAAAAAAAAAAGAAGAATATTTACTATTTAATTTTTCTAATCTTACTTATTTCTCTATTTTTTTAAAATCCTCATTCCTACACTCTCTTTAAGTACCTCTCTAGTCTCTCTCAATCTTTTCAATTTTCTTTTTAATTTTTTTTTCTTTCTTCATTCATTTTGGGATTCTAAGGTTTTCGGAGGCAAGATTATAAGGGAATAATACCTCTGCACAAATTTTGAATCGACATTTAGGTAAGTCTCCAAATCTCAATCATTAAGATTTTTTATTTGGGGCTTAATTTGGAAAAAATTAGGAAAAATCTTGACAATCTTGTTGGACAATAAGAGTAATTAGGGTGTTTGTGTTTAGATTTGTGGGACTAGCCTTAAATACTTGAAATTCAACTAGAAACTTCAACTTTTGTTGGAATCATCAAGTGAGGGGAGCTAATTAGACTTGGTTTCATTTCTAAAAATTAGGGATAAATTAGTGCGTTAGTGTCCTTGATAAATTGAAGCATAATTTATTAGTTTTGTGTTTAATTGATATGAAAAATTAGTGTGATCTTGCATGAAACATGTTTGTGAACTTTCAATTGATTGAAATTGCTTTGGATTTGAGTTTTTGCTTGAGTGAAAGCTCCCAGACTTGGGTACTACTCTCGGATGCATTTTCGCTTAAGTCAAAATTGTTTCGTTTGAACTAAATAAAATGCTCTAGTTTTGAGTATGTTCTCGGGGTGCTATTTTGCTTGAACGAAAATAATCTAGTTTTGATTATGCTCTTTAGGACATTTGAACTTTGGTATATTTTCTTAATTTGTATGTGAATCTATGGATTAAATTAAGCAATAAAAATAGTAGCAATCCATTGATTAGATGCATGTTAAAATAAAAGTAGAAAAAATATATTACTTGTCAAGATATCTAGGATTTTATGAAATTATGAAATACTAGATTATTAATTATCAATTAAGATTAAAGTTGTTTATATTGGAGAGATATTGAATGATTGAGTTTGGTGTTATTTCTGAATAAACTACAAAGAATGTTAAGATTGATGGAGGATGTGGAATTGTGAGTGGTGTGAGAATTATATAGTATTGAATATTAAGTTGAGGTCATTTAGTGTGAATACAACGATGTGGATGAATATAATATGTATGAGTGACCATTGAAATAATTGAAGAAATTGATATACAATGATTGATATAAAAGAGTGAACTATTAAATTATGTTTTTCCTAGCCTGTTATACATTACTTGTGATGATTGTGTATAGGTAAACTAATTATCATGGAATAGTATTTGGTGGTAGTTTTAGTGTATATGAAATTATTGAGACCTATTGTGTAAGGAGATGTCCAAATATCAAATGATATCCCTATCATATAGATATCAGGTATTCATGTGATGTGAGGTCGATGTGAGGTCGATGGAGGTTCCACTTACACTATTCAATGGTGGTGACAACTACCAGATATATGCTTGTGAACTATCTTGTGTGTGGTGCCTAGATTGGGATAAATTGATGGTCCTAAGGTGAAAAAGACTTGGTAAGGGACAACATTTTATTGCTCGGTGACTATTAAACATAACAATTGTTAGCCTCTAAGGTCAATGATTTCATATGAGTATCTAGATGAGTTTGTCTAGTGAAATAGGTGATTGCTAGTACTTGAACGTGAGAAATATTCGTGCTTTCTGTTTAACTGTTTGAAACTAATATTTGTGGATGAATTGGACGATTAGATATAAATGAAAATGTGTTGCAGTAAATTCATTTAAGTTTAATCTTGTTTATATTAGCTTACCCTTATAATGTTGTTTTTATGAATTTTTGGTACTGTTATGATCATGTTATGACATGAAAACAAATGCTACTACAAGTGAACCTTCACAGGAATTACGATTATGATGTAAACATGAATTTTATATTGTGTTGTGAATATCAAATGATTAGCCAGGATTGTAAATGTATTATTTTCCTTGTTGTGAAGCAAAGTATATGTAAATGTTTACTTGTATTGTGAAGAGTGCTATAGGAGTGTGCAAAGTTATAATTTTTGATATCTTTTTATAAAGCTTTTAATTGGATTTTTGGGTTTATTACATTTTTTGTATCAGAGTAGTTTATATTTTTAAGTTGACCTTTGGTGTTAGGCTTTTTTTGCTAGCTGAATAATTTAGGATTATGTAGTGAATTTATAATAGCATTAATCTGTCTTGAATCTTTTTTTGTTTGGTGTAGATAGCACCTAGAAAACCCCTTACTCCTCCTCAACAGTAGGTCGACATGAGCGGTATAATTCAAATATTAGAAATGATGATTGCTACCATCCAACAACATAATCCCACCATGATACAACAACATTAGGTAGCAATGTAGGAACTAGAGCATGCTCGTAGGGTTGCTGCCCACCACATTTGAAGTAATAGTGGAGCAAGTAAAGTTGATTGACTTCTTGAGGCATGTACCTCTAAAATTTGATGGAAAGACTAGTCTGGATGTTGCTGATAGCTGGATCAGAGGCTTGGAAAAGATCTTTGAGGAGATTGTTTGTCCCGAGGGTAAGAAAGTAACATTTGCTACCTATCAGCTGGGAGGAGAACCAGAATATTGATGGATAGGGACAAAAAAAATTATGGAAACTCGAGGTGAGGGAATTGATTGGGAGAGCTTCAAGATGTGGTTCTTGGAGAAGTATTTTCCTGATAGTGTTAGACTCGCAAAAGAAGTGTCGTATTTGAAGCTGGAATAGGGGAATCTGTCTGTGCACGATTGCGCCACGCCACTAGGTTTGAGCACCTAGAGAGGTATTACTCCCAAGCAACTTCCGAGGCTTGGAGATGTAGAAAATTTGAAAAATGGGTCTTCGTTATGAGCTGAAGAGGCCTGTGATTCCCATGTACATTCAAGATTTTCCTATGTTGGTTGAGAAGGTCAAGACTATAGAGCAACTGGAGGAGGGATCTAGTAGAGTGATTAGAACTCATGGGGGAGGATCCTTTAGTGGGTAGACCAAGGAAGAGCAAAGGAAGCCTTATGCTCGTCTCGCAACCATTTAGGAGAAACACTCCTAAATCCCAGCAATAGCCACAAGAGCAAAGGTCGATCTCATGTTTTAGATGCGGGGGACCTTATCACCAGAGCTAGTGCCACATGATGGATGGTAGGAAATGTTATGTGTGTGACAAACCAGGACACCTTGCTAGAGAATGCAGGAGTAGATATCAGATGATTATGTCAAGAAGTGTTAGATCGAATTCTAAGGAGTAGAAAGACAAACCTCGAGCAACTGGCAGAGTGTTTTCCATTACGAGAGTCGACGTTGCAAAAGTGGAAGAGTTAGTAACAGGTTTGTGTTTCCTTCATGATAGAGAACTTACGGTATTATTTGATTCTGGAGCGACACTCCTTTGGTCAAATGTTTGTGTTGATATGTTAGGTTTTCCTATACAAGAACTGTCTTTCGATCTTATTGTTTCTACACCAGTTGTCAGTGTGATGAAAACATCTCAAATATGTGTATGATGTCTCGTGGTAGTGGAGGGACACAGGTTCAAGATGAATTTGATTTGTTTACCCCTTTGGGATTTAGATGTAATTCTACGAATGGATTGGTTGTTCACCAACCATATTGATGAACAAGATTTTTAGTCACGTTTCTTACCTTCAAATAATTGATTTCCCCTTTAATGTAGTATAGGGATAACCAAAGTGTCAAATCCTAAGAGCAATAAAAAAGTGAGATCTTAATCCAGCAATGTAGTGAATGATCAGGTAAAATGTGATGTAAATGCAATGTAAGAATGAATGTAAATGAATGATTGAGTGCTAGGATGATTGTAGATATGAGATTTCTCTTTTCTGGATTGTATAGAGTGAATGGATATTTATTTACTAAAATATAGAAATCTGACCGTGGTGAACAATAGTAATGATACAATGGTTTATCACACAGTGGTTATGATCAATGAAATGTGTGATGATTAAATGTTGGCTTTGTATGAGTTCAACTAAGAAGTGTAATGCAAAATGAATGAATGTGAATGTATGAATGTTACTATCTTGAATATTTCTGTGTTGAACCAAAACTGGAATATGAGTACAACTATGAATGCATGTGTTAGCATGCACTGAATGAGTTGATATTTCATGTGATACTCGAATATATGGTTGTTGATGATGAAGATATGATGTGTATGGTATAGGAGGGGGTTTTAAAGGACCAAAATGCACAATGTAAATGCAAAAAATAAAGTGCAGAATAGAAATCGGATGTTGGAATGAATTCTAGAAATGCAAACACGAATTTGAAGTGAAACTATCTAATCTGAATTAATGCAAAATACCAAATGTAAAGATTATGCAGTAAAGAAAATGCTGGAATGAATCTTGAATCAAAACAGATACAAACGACTGAGAATTATTAAACCAGAAATTGGAATCAATCTACACTATGAATTTGAAACTGGGAAATATGACCAAAATAAGAACAAACCAAAAGAAGAACACACTTATGCTAAACCGAAAAATATAATTTTATTAGATTTCAATGTAACTATGCGAATTTGAAACTAAATTGATATAGAATTAGAATGATTCAAAAGCTTTAATTAAGAGAATAGTAAAACAGAAACATTAAAAGGGTCTGTGGAGGTTTAACAGATTATAATCAAGCTTAGAGGTGCTAGATTCACTTAAGAACATAAGGCAAGAACCTCACATGCAAGTTTCCTCACATCAAGCTCTCTTGAAAGACATCCAAGTGCTTCATATTCTTGGGTGAATACTAAGAAATCCTCCCTCACTAAATGTAAATCATAAAACAACCAAGAAACTACTTCCTACCGAATCAAAACACCTTACACGAATTTTAAAAGTGGTTGAAAGTAAAATTGCAAAGGAATTAAAATGCAGAAACTACAGTGAAAGAATTATAAGTTCTAGCCAATCTTGAAGATTAATCTTCTCTTCATTCGTTTATCCAATTAACCAATCGAATATACATTCAAAGTGTGTGAAGAATCACAGCTTCGCTCTCACTCTTGACCAAGAAATGATTACAAAGTAAAGTAAGAAGATGGATCAACTTCAAGCATTGTGTAATAAGTAAAACTC
Source organism: Macrotyloma uniflorum (assembly GCA_016859785.1). Taxonomy (NCBI): domain Eukaryota; kingdom Viridiplantae; phylum Streptophyta; class Magnoliopsida; order Fabales; family Fabaceae; genus Macrotyloma; species Macrotyloma uniflorum. Next base: position 14,922 of record BDMB01000020.1, read on the forward strand.
TTTTCACTACTTTAATTTCGAATTGTAAAATCTTAAAGCATGAATTAGATGTAACACCCTTAATTTTTAGATGTGTATTTTATTTGTGTGTGATATTTAAAATTAATAGAAATTATTTTATTATTATTATTATTATTATTTTAAAAGAAAAATAAATAAATATATATATATATTAAAAAAAATCAAAAATAAAAAAAATTCAAACCGCCTCAGATTATATATATATATATATATATATATATATATATGTGTGTGTGTGTGTGTATGTGTGAGTGCGCGCGCGCGCACCGCCATTCATTTTCTTCTTCTTCACGTTCCATTTCTTCACTGCAAAACACTTCTTCTTCCACTCTGTTCACAAATTTCATTTTCTCTGCATCTCTGCCGCACCAAATTTCTTCTTTCTCTCCATCCTTACAAACTTCATTTTCCAATCTCACTCCCGATTCTCTGTTTTCTTCTCAAATTGAGGTAATGTTACTTAAATCTTAACTTCCAATTTCATTTTCACCGATTGAAATCCTAGATTAACGATAAATTATATTGATTTTGAAGGTTTGAGTTAGAAAATTTCAAAGTTCTCTGTTTTTGGATTGTTTGAAGAATTTCAAGGTAAGGGGAGTTTATTTCTTATTCTAATCTGCAATGTATGATGTTTTGCGGATTGATTGTTGTTTGGATGTGTTTGATTTCGAAAATGGTTGATTAATCAATGAAAACCGCGAAACTGGGCACCTCATTGTAAAAATCCGCTCAGCGGATTTCAATCCGCTAAGCGCACTGAAGAACACTTATCACTAGAGCGAATCCGCTCAGCGCAGGCGAAATTCACTTAGCGTAGCTGAACCCGCTCAGCGTACAGAAAAAAAAAATTCGCTCAGTGAAGTTGACCATTGACTTCCGTTGAGCGCACAAAAACAAATTTACTATTTGCACCCCCCCTGTTTTTACTATTTGCACCCCCGTTTTCTATTGTAACCTATTTTGTTATTTGCACCTCGATGTGATTGTCTTTTATTGTTAAGTGATATCTGGAGATGATAAGTTGAAACTAATCACCTGGAGGGTAAGAAAGTTGTAAGATTTGGACAGTAAGATCCCTTTCAAGTTGAATTCCGTGTGGATTAGTCACAGAGATACACTAGGGTGTAGTTCAGGAAGGTTCAATAACCTGGGGGAAATGAAGGGTGGTGAAGTGGCCCAGCCATCGATGTGCACGATGTGCTTGGGGACTGTCACAGGCCTCGCACTTCGTTCCCGACTGAATCGCTGACTATGCTCTTTGTCAAAGGGGCATGTGCGAACACGTTGTATCCATGTAGCGTAGTGCTAACCGGCAGCTATGCACATCGGCGTAAGGCCAACATCATCTAGGTGGTGAGGTTGACAGCGTTTAGGGGCCCAAAATAATAGTGGAAATGGTGAGATGTGATGGAAGGGAAGGACGAAGAGAATGACATCTAAAATTCATATTAGATTAATATTAATTCCTATTGTATGCTTACTATCTGATTGATTGACTGATTCAAATTTTTCATGTTGAATGAAACTAATTAAGTTTATCTTATTTGTTTTATATTTTGTTACCCTCTATTTCATTGAGTACATTAAGATTATGAATAGGAATAGACTCACTCTTATATCCAACATTTCAGGGCAAAACAATGACCACCCGACCCCGCAAAATTAGAATAGTAGACATACAATATAATTATAGTTATAATGAACTATTTAGAGAATATCAACAAGTAGGTTTTTATTAATATGTATTATCCCCTAGAGTAGACGGACCAGATCCAGTCATCACTGTGGACGCCCATGCATCAATAGCGTGCAATTTTGTATGGAAGGTAATAGGAGAATCAATCACATGTATAATTATGACATATATAAAGGTACTGTGTGATCCCCTAGACCCTTGCGTTACCAATTCCAGTTTCTTGACCATGATGCTACCGGGATGCTGACGAGGGTAATTGGAGGGAGGATGACAACAGTGGAGGTTACAGTTGATGAGAGAGACATCTCATTGTCAGATCTCTCATCCGACGAGATGGAGGTCTTTGAGGCTTTATATGAAGCTCAGAATGAAGACCTCTCTCCCTAGATAGGATATATGTGGATAGTTTAATGGAAACCTGCTTGATGGGACTATACATGTGACACTTTTGGTTTAAAATGTTTTACCCATCATTTTGAGTTGTAAATGTTATATTATGGTTCCTGGAACAGATAATTATATGAAATATATAAATGCATATATTATTGTAAATTATCATTTTCTTTTATTTTTCTACCTTTTGTATTTTTGTGCAGGTATAAAAATATTTATAATGTTATAATTTCAATTTCGAAAAAAAAAAATTGAAAAAATTTCACATATTCAAATAAAAATGTTTTCTAAATTATGAGCGTCACATTAAATGCAAGAAATACAGAAGAGGAACGAGAAAAGGAATGAGAAAAGGCACAAGAACAGAAGAGAATGAAAAGCTAGAAACATTTCTTGAAGAGAAAAAAGAAAGTTCCTAACCGAAATAACCGAATGCTTGGAAACCATGTGCTCTGAATTCTAAACGCCAAATAGAATCGTTCTCTATGCCAATTCTACTCAATTACAAAGCTTAATAACTTATTTATACTATAGAATTGATTCAATCACTATACGGGTCTTGGATAACTTGAGGGAGCCCATAACTTGAGAGGCACTTCACCCAAACTGCAACTGTTATTAGCTCAACTTTGAACTCGTGTGAAAAATCTAATTTAGCTCCAAATTGAACAGTTCAACTTCCAGATGAAAGCTTATTGAGTCTAGTTTCCAACGCAACTAGAATCACGATTTTTGAGTGCCTGTAGACAAATACATAAATAAAATAGTGGACCTTCCTCAAGTTGTACAATAGAAGCATAAAATACTGTATCTTTGCTGTATTTTTATACAATTTTAAATATTGTCTTCTAAATTCCTAAAAATCCATTTCGAGCTTAATTAAGTTAATTTAGAACATTATAAACATGTTAGGACCTTTGTTAGCATTTATTTTTAAGCAAAATTCAGGTTACATCATATATCCTTAATGATTGTGATTTGAAAAAGTTGATATTCTCGGATCTAATGGAGCGAGAAATGTTATTTGTCGATTAGGCTTTGAAAGATGGTGCTACTTGATATGTAATTCTTACTCAAAGGGGAGTGATGTAGTTGGGCAGACAAATAAGATACTTGTGGTGCAGGAATTTCTAGATGTGTTTCTAGAAGTTCCATGTTTACCCCTTAGTAAAGAGGTAAAATTTTGTACTGATCTAATTTTGAGAGCTGGACTGGTATCAATGGCACCTTATCGTATGACCCTAACCGAATTGGTAGAATTGAAAAAGCATATTGAGGAGCTACTTGATAAATAGTTCATTAGACCTAGTGTGTCACTATAGGGAGCTGTAGTGTTGTTAGTGAAGAAGAAAGATGAGGGATCGAGACTATGCATAGATTACCGACAATTAAATAAGATGAAAATAAAGAATAAGCATCCATTTCTAAGGATTGATTATTTGTTGGATCAACTTCATGGAGCTGTGGTATTTTCGAAGATTAATCTTCGATCGGAGTATCATCAAATTTTGGTTAAAGTTGAAGATGTTCATAAGACAACTTTTAGATCCAAATATGGCTATTATGAGTATGTAGTAATGCCTTTTGAAGTAACGAATGCCCCTGCTATATTCATGGATTACATGAATAGAATTTTCTAACTGTTTCTAGATAGGTTTGTCGTGGTTTTCATCGATGATATTCTAATTTATTCTCATTCCTTAGAGGAGCATGAGAATCACCTTAGGGCAATATTAAGTATCTAACAGAGAAGTAGTTATATGTTAAGCTATCAAAGTGCGAATTCTGGATGTTTGAGATTAAATTCTTGGGGCATATGGTGTCTGCACAGGGAATTTCAATACATCTGGCAAAGATAGAGGCCGTACTGCAGCGATAGCAATCAACTACAGGTTGTGAAATCAGGAGTTTTGTGGGCTTGGCAGGGTATTATCAAAGATTCATAAAAGGATTTTCCATTTACTTGGACCGAGAAGTGTGAATAAACATTTTTAGAGATGAAGCAAAAGTTGACTAACTCTCTAGTGTTAACTATTCTAGACGAAGGTAAAGCTTTTGAAGTATTTTGTGATGTGTAGTATCAAGGTTTGGGGTTTGTTCTAATGTAGGAAAAGAGGGTAGTGGCATATGCATCAAGGCAGTTGAAAAATCACAAGAATTATCCTACGCATGATTTGGAATTGGCAGTCATGGTATTTGCTCTCAAGATTTGGAGACACTACCTCTATGGTGTAAGATTCAATGTGTTCAACGATCATAAGAGTTTGAAGTACCTTTTTGATAAAAAAGAGTTCAACATGAGGCAAAGAAGATGGATGGAGTTTTTAAAGGATTATGATTTTCAATTGATGTATCACCTCGAAAAAGCTAATGTTGTGGCAAATGCATTGAGAAGGAAGACAATTTTAGCATCGACTTTAATGATTAAAGAGCTTAAATTGATCGAACAATTTAGAGATATGAATCCTAGTGTGGATGTGTCACTAGAGATAATTAGTTGTTGAAGGTTGGTCATAACTAGTGATTTCCTAAGGATGATAAAAAAGAGACCATCTGTAGATTCAACATTGAAAGGTATTGTAGAAGAGTTGGGAACTGAAAAGACAACAAATTTGGTGATGGATTCCAATGGAGTCTTAAGATTCAGAGGTAGGGTATGTGTACCAGCCAATGGGGATTTGAAGAAGATGATTTTGGAAGAAGGCCATAAAAGTAAATTCAGTATACACCTAAGGGTGCATAAGATATATTGGGATTTAAGGGAGTCTTTTTGGTGGCCTAATATGAGGAGAGAGATCACTTATTATGTCACAGCTTGCCTAACTTGTTAGAAAGTGAAAATTGAGCATCAGAGGCGTGAAGGTATGTTGCAGCAAATGAAGATTCCGGAATGGAAATGAGATAACATATCTATGGATTTTGTTACTCATTTGCCACGAATAGTCAGAGGTCACGATGTAGTGTGGGTTATAATTGATCGATTGACGAAGAACGCTCATTTCTTACTGGTCAACTTGAGGATATCTATGGCAAAATTAGCTCAATTGTATATTTAGGAGATTGTGAGACTAAATCGGGTGCCTTCTAGCATTATATTAGACCGAGATTTGAGATTTACCTCTCATTTTTGGTAGACATTGTAGGAAGCTCACTAGATTGAGATTGAATTCAACATATCACCCTTAGAAGGATGAACAATCAAAGAGAATTATTTAGACATTAGAGGATTTATTGAGAGCTTGTATTTTGGATAACTTGGGTAACTAAGACGAGGTATTACCGTTAGAAGAGTTTACTTACAATAACAGTTTCGACACTTGTATTGGCAAGACACTGTTTGAAGCACTGTATTGACGAAAATATAGAACTCCGTTATGTTGGTATCAAGAAGGAGAGAGAGTATGAGTCGAACTAGAATTAATTCAACATACTACGGATAAGGTCAAGTTAATTCAACAAAGGATGAAAACTTCATAGAGTAGGAAGAAGTCATATGCAAATCAGAGGAGACAACCCTTGGAGTTTGGAGATGGTGATAACGTATTCGTAAGGGTCTCACCGACGACTGGGATAAGAAGGGTTATCCGGTCTAGGAAGCTAACTCCTCATTGGTCTATATCAGATTCTTTGACGTATAGGTCTAGTGGCTTATGAATTGGTTTTGCCTCCTCATGTGACCCGATTGCATAATATTTTTCATGTATCACAGTTACAGAAGTATGTACACAACCCTAGCCATATCCTAGAATATGATAATGTTCAAGTTAGAGAAGATTTGTCTTTTGAAGTCTTACTGGTACGAATAGTTAAAGCCCATCAAAAGCAGCTTAGAGGGAGATCTATTAAGATGGTAAAGGTGTTATGGGATACTCAGACTAGTGAGTTTACTTGGGAACTAGAAGATGAGATGAAAGCTTCCTATCCTTCTTTGTTCAATGGTGAGTATAATTTTCGAGGACAAAATTTTTTGTTGTTGGGGAGATTGTAATGACTTGGGTTGGGCCCAATAGCTTTGGGGAGGGAAAGGATAATATTTAAGGTTTAATTTTTCTAATCTTAGTCATTTCTCCAATTTTTTAGAATCTTCATTTCCACACTCTCTCTAGTCTCTCTCAATCCTCTCAATTTTCTGTCCAAATTTCTTCTTCTTTCTTCATTCAATTTGGGATTCCAGGGTTTATGGAGGCAAGACCACAAGGAAAGGAACACCTTTGTAAAAATATTGAGCTTGCATTTAGGTAAGTCTCCCAATCTAAATCATTAGGGTTATTGATTTGGGGCTTAATTTGGGGAAAATTAGGGAAAATCTTGGCAATCTTGCTGGACAATGAGAGTAATTAGGGTGTTTCTGTTTTAGAAATGTGGGACTAGCCTTAAGCAATTGGAATTCAACTAGAAGCTTCAAGTTTTGTTGCAATCATTAGGTGAGGGAAGTTAATTAAACTTGGTTTCATTTCTAAAAATTAGGGATGGATTAGTATGTTAGTGTCCTTGATAAATTGAAGTAGAATTTCTTGGTTTTGTGTTGAATTGTAGTGAAAAATTGGTGTGATCTTTCTTGAAACATGTTTGTGAACTTTCAATTGATTGGAATTACTTTGGATTTGAGTTTTAGCTTGGTTCTCGTAGTTGCTTGCGATGCACACAAGGTTTTTGTTTGAGTTAGTGGTTTTTCAGTTAAGCAAAACACCCTTTGCTTGAGAAAAAGTGCCCAAATTTGAGTACTACCCTCGGATGCATTTTTTGATGTAGGCCGTTTTTAGATTTTATGATTTGATGAAAGATTAGGTGGGTTATTAGAGAAAGCCTCAAAGAAGATCCTGACTAGAAATTAAGTAGCTCAAGAAAGAAGAGGAAATGGAGATGATGAGATGAATGTATGTGTTGGAAATTTAAACAAACACATGGTGTGCAGAATAAAAGTGTGTGCGGGCATGGTGTTATGATTGGTATGAGGTGCGGCAAAAATGGGAGAGGGGGAATAGAGTGTAGTCAAGCCACTTGGGAGGTGCCCCAAGATAAGTGGTGCTACTGCCACTTGATTTCACTCAAGATAAGGCTCAATTCATGGGAGGAGAACACTCTTACATAAGCTGGAAAAACTCACTTTATAGAAATGGGGTCCTATATGAAGAATTACATTAACACTAAAGAATAATATAGAAACTAGGGTTGGAGGTTGCCTTCGTGGAGCACAAGACTAACTCCAAAGTTGAGCCAAATGGAGCAACCCACGACCCATAGGAGGGGGAGGTGCGTCCAACTGCAGGGGGTGCGTTGTTGCCTCCATGGAGCACAAGACTAGCTCCAAAGCTGGGCCAAATGGAGCAACCTGCGACCCATAGGAGGGGGAGGTGTGTCTAGCTGTTGTGGGGTGCGCCTGGAGCGCCCGGTGCTGGAGTTGGAGTTAGGCCATTTTTGGTGCGCTGGGCCACCAAATGGGTTGTGCCTCTCCAATGGCCCAATTGGTTGGGGGTTGAATTTATCCAATGTTGAGTGTAAAAAATAAGGTCCTACAAAAAAAAAAAATTAAACCAAATTAAAAAATAAACTTAAGACATAACTAAAATGGAAAATAAGGAAAGAGTTAGGGGAGGTACAAGGGTGTCTCTCTTGGTCATGCTTCTAGTAATCCTCCTAAGACACCCTTGGTCTTCTTCCTTTAAGTCCAAAGTTACATCATCATCCCCCTCTTGGGGAGAATTAAACCACGAATTAGGAAAATCTGCACCTAGAGGAGAAAGATCACTCACGTTAAAAGTAGTGGGACGCCCCCATTCCCCAAAGAAAACCTACCACCATATAAAGTTCCCAAAGTTTCATGGGGACAATGATCCAAACACCTATTTGGAGTGGGAGGCCAAAGTGAACCAAATCATCCAAGTCAATGCCACTAAGGAAGAAGATCAAGTAGACTTAATTGTTGTAGAATTTTAAAATTATGCCATGACTTGGTGACATAAAGTTTGTAAAGAACATGGACTATACCAAGGGCCACCCGCGGCTTCTTGGATGGACTTAAAGTTTCATTTACGCACTAGATTTGTTCCTTCCTACTATAGGAGGGAGCTCCTTTTGAAGCTCCAACGACTTCAACAAGAAAGTTTATGTGTGAATGATTATTCTAAGTTGATGGAATCTCTTATGCTTAAGGCCGATGTTGATGAGACAAATGAGGCCAAGGTAGCTAGGTTTGTGAGTGGTCTTAGGAGGGACATTCAAGATTTAGTAGAACTATATGAATACTCCTCAATTGAAAATGTTCTACACCTTGCACTAAAAATAAAAACTCAACTTCAAAGAAAAGATGGTGCAAGGAGGAGTAATCATAATAGTTCCTACTACAACTCTTCATGGAAGGATAAGGGTAAAGAGAAATATGATAGAAAACCTTCCAAAAACCCTCTTGAAACCACCAATAGGGTTAATGTGCCTAAGGATAAACACTCCACCTCTTCAAATCCCTCAAAATCAAGTTCCATCAAATGTTTTAAATGTTTAGGGCATGTGCATATTGCTTCAAATTGCTCTACTAAGAGGAACATGATATTGAGAGAAAGTGGAGAGGTGGGGAGTGAACACTGATATCTCCCTTCCCCCTCTAGGGATCTTTCTTCTTCCTCACCTTCCTCTTCAAGTGATGAAGAGATCCAACCTTGTGATGGAGACTTGTTGGTGAGAAGGCGTATGTTGGGACACATACACAAAGATTTTGATGAGTCGCAAAGAGAAAATATTTTCCACACTAGATGCTTTATCAATGACAAGTTATGTTTTCTCATTATAGATGGAGAGAGTTGTACTAATGTTGCTAGCAAGAGAGTAGTGGATAAACTTCGTTTACCTACTATCCCTCATCCCAAGCCTTATAAGCTCCAATGGCTTAGTGAGGAAGGGGAAATAGAAGTAAATAAGCAAGTCTTCATCAATTTATCCATTGGAAAGTATGTGGATGAGGTTTTATGTGATGTTGTACCCATGGAAGCTACACACATTTTGCTAGGAAGGCCATGGCAATATGACAAACAAGCTTTTCATGATGGCCATTCCAATAGGTTTTCATTCAACTTCCAAGGGCACAAAATTATATTGAAACCTCTCTCTCCTAAAGAAGTTAATGAGGACCATATAAAAATGAAAAATAAATGAAGAGAAGAAAAAAAGGTAGAAAAGGGGCAAGCTTCTAAGCAAGAGAAGAAGAAAACCATGATCTCCTACAAAGGAGTGAAGAAGGTAATGCTTGCCCAAAAATAAGTTTTCATTGCATACCCTTCTAGAGGGTCATCTCCCACATTTTTAGAGAAATCCTCGAATTGCTCTTTAAGCATAGAATTAGTCTTGGATGAGTTCAAAGATGTTTTTCAAGAGCCTCCCAAGGGGTTACCCCCAATAAGAGGCAAAGAACACCAAATAGATTTTGTACCTGGCTCATTTTTGCCTAATAAACCCGCCTATAGGAGCAATCTAGAGGAAACTAAGGAGATTCAAAAAGCAAGTACAGGCATTAATAGAAAAGGGATGGGTGCAAGATAGCATGAGTCCTTGTGCTATGCCGGTAATTCTTGTCCCTAAAAAGGATAGGAGTTGGCGAATATGCACGGATTGTAGGGCCATCAACAACATCACCATTAAGTATAGACCTCGATCCCAAGGTTTGATGACTTTCTAGATGAGTTACATGGTGCAACCATATTTTCCAAAATTGATTTGAAAAGCGGCTACAGTCAAATAAGAATCAAACAAGGAGATGAATGGAAAACCGCTTTTAAAACCAAGTATGGACTATATGAGGTTAATGAACCTAGTACCTTCATGAGGTTAATGAACCATGTGCTTCGCCCTTTTTTAGGAAAATTTGTAGTGGTCTACTTTGATGACATCTTAGTCTATAGTTTGTCCATAGGGGAGCACATGCATAATCTTAGAAGTGTACTTGACACCCTTAGGAAAGAGACCTTCTTTGCTAATAGGGAAAAATGCATATTTGGCATGGACTGTGTGATTTTCCTAGGGTTTATGGTGAGCTCCAAGTTCAAGTGGATGAAGAGAAGGTTGTAGCAATTAGGGAGTAGCCAATCCAACTAGTATTAGTGAAGTTAGAAGTTTTCATGGGTTGGCTAGCTTTTATAGGAGATTTGCGAAAAATTTTAACACTATTGCTGCCCCTCTAAATGATATAATGAAGAAGGACAAGAGTTTTAAATGGGGCAACGATTAAGAGCATGCTTTTAACATCCTTAAGGAAAAGTTGATCAATGCTCCCATTTTAGCTCTACCCAACTTCACCAAATCATTTGAAATAGAGTGTGATGCATCCAATGTAGGCATTAGGGTTGTCCTTATTCAAGAGGGTCACCCCATAACTTACTTTAGTGAGAATCTTAAGGGAAGTCACATCAACTACTCCACCTATGATAAGGAGTTGTATGCACTTGTGAGAGCTCTACAAACACGCAACATTCTCTTCTTCCTAAGGAGTTTGTGATCTACAGTGATGATGAATCCCTTAAATTTTTAGAAGACCAAAGTAAGCTCAACAAGAGACATGCTAGGTGGGTAGAATTCATAGAACAATTCCCTTATGTGATCAAACACAAACAAGGGAAGAGTAACATAGTGGTGGATGCCTTTTCTAGGCGCCACACTTTACTATCTCTTCTTGAAACCCAATTCTTTAGTTTTGATCATATAAAAGAGTTGTACCCTAAAGATGGGGACTTCTCCCAAGTGTTTGATGAGTGTTCTAAGGGGGGGGGGGGAACAAAGACCACTTCCTACACCATGGCTATCTCTTTAAAGGGAAGAGGATTTGTATATCCCAAGGGTCCCTAAGAATATCACTCATAAGAAAGGCCCATGAGGGAGGGTTAATGGGGCATTTTGGGTCCAACAAAACCTTAGAGATTTTAAAGGAACATTTCTTTTGGCTTCACATGAGGAAGCATGTAGATAAATATTATAGCAACTGCATTGCATGCAAGAAGGGCAAGTCTAAAGCCCAACCTCATGGACTTTATACCCCCTTCCCATCCCCACTTTGCCTTGGGTAGACATATCCATGGATTTTGTACTTGGGCTTCCAAGAACAAAGAAGGGCATGAATTCCATCGTTTTGGTAGTGGATCATTTTTCTAAAATGGCTCATTTCATTCCCTACCATAGGACGGATGATGCAAGCATCCTTACAAATCTCTTCATTATAGAAGTGGCTAGATTGGATGGGATCCCTAGGACCATTGTATCCAATAGAGATACAAAGTTCTTAAGCCATTTTTGGAGGACATTGTGGGTCAAGCTTGGCACCAAGCTCGTATTTGCTACCTCTTGCCACCCATAAATTGATGGTCAAGCAGAATTGGTTAATCGAACTTTGTCACAACTCTTAAGATGTATAATCTCTAGGAACCCAAGGGAGTGGGAAAATACCCTTCCCCATGTTGAGTTTGCATATAATAGAGTGGTTCATTCCACTACTTCTCACTCCCCTTTCAAGTTTGTGTATGGATTCAATCCCTTGACTCCTCTTGACCTCCCTCCCCTCCCCACTCATGAAGCTTGGTGTAGCAATGATGGCTTGCAAAAGTCAAAATTGATTAAGGATTTGCACACCAAGGTGAAAGAGAGGATTGAGAAGAAAGTAGGTCAAGTAGAGAAGCGTGCCAACAAGGGAAGGAAGGAAGTTACCTTCCAACTAGGGGATTGGGTATGACATCATTTGAGGAAGGAAAGATTTCCTATACAAAGGAAGTCCAAACTCAACCCAAGGGGTGATGGACCTTTCCAAGTGATGTAGGCTCATTTTAGATTTTAGGATTTTGATGGGAGATTAGATTGATTGATTAAAGAAAGCTTTAAGGAAGATCTCACTAAACATTAAGATAACAAGGAGTTATCTAGATATGAAGGTTCACTTCAAAGAGCTCAAGATAGGAGAGGAATTAAAGATAATATGAAGAATAAAAGTGCTAGAAAATTAAACAAACACATGGAAGGCATAAGAAATGGTGTATAAAAATAAAGTGGAAGAAATAAGTGAAAGGTGTGTGAAAGGAAGGGAAGAATCACGCCACTTGGGAGATGGAGACCTAAGATGAGTGGTGGTGCCGCCACTTGATGATCACTCAAGAGTAGGCTATAGAGAGGGTGCAGAACACTCTCAAACACAAGCTGAAAATTCTCACTATATTTCTATTATTCAAAAGTCTCTTACAAGGTGTGATAGGGCCCCTATTTATAGGCTTGGGTGCCCCTCAAATGACAACACAAATGCAACTGAAATGTAATGTAAATGCACACTCAAGAAGGACCTAGAAACTAGGTTTACACCCTCCCAAAAGGCCAAGGATTTGGGTTGGCTGCAAGGGGTGCTAATAGCACTACAATGGGCTGCATCTAGCTCCAATAAAGGTGCAAAAACGTGGCAGCAAGGAGGGAGAGAAGGAGGGTGCGCCCCTCAAAGTGTTGGTCCCTCCACAGCCCAAAATGAGATGGGGTGAACTCATCCAAGGTGTGGTACCTTTAGAAGGTCCTACAAAACAAAGCAAAATAAACCCAATTAAAATTAAGCTTAATAAGTAATTAAAATAGAAAGTAAAGAAAGGGTTTTAGGAGATGCAAGGGTGTCTTTAGTAGTCATGCTTCTAGTAATCCTCCTAAGACACCCTTGGTCTTCTTCTTTTGGGCTCAAGGCTTCATCATCAAATTAAGCTTAATAAGTAATTAAAATGGAAAGTAAAGAGAGGGTTTTAGGAGATGCAAGGGTGTCTTTTCTAGTAATGCTTCTAGTAATCCTCCTAAGACAACCTTGGTCTTCTTCTTTTGGGCTCAAGGCTTCATCATCCTCCCCCCTTGGAGAGAATTCGACCACGAATTAGGAAAACCTGCATCCAAAGGAGAAAGATCACCCGCGTTAAAGGTAATACTCACATTATACTCGGGTGGAAAATCTAACTCATATGTATTATTATTTATTTTGCGAACCACTTGGAAAGGTCCATCACCTCTAGGGTTTAGTTTGGACTTCCTTTGGGTAGGAAATCTTTCCTTCCTCAAGTGGAGCCAAACCCAATCCCCCAATTGAAAGGTAACTTCCTTCCTTCCCTTGTTGGTGCCCTTCTCTACTTGACTCATCTTCTTCTCAATCCGCTCTCTCACCTTGGTGTGCAACTCCTTAATCAATTTTGACCTTTGCAGACCATCATTGCTACACCAAGCTTCATGAGTGGGGAGGTGAAGGAGGTCAAGAGGAGTCAAGGGATTAGACCCATAAACAACCTTAAAAGGGGAGCGAGAAGTAGTGGAATGAACTACTTTATTATATGCAAACTCAACATGGGGAAGAATGTTTTCCCACTCCCTTGGATTCCCCGAGATCATGCATCTTAAGAGTTGAGACAAAGTCCTATTGACCACTTCTGTTTGACCATTTGTTTGTGGGTGGCATGTGATGCTCATAATTTAGAAAACATTTTTTTTATTTGAATATGTGGAATTTTCACAAATTTTTTTTTTTCGAAATTGAAATCATAACATTGTAAATATTTTTATACTTGCACAAATATAAAATAAGAAAATAAAAGAAAAGGGTAATTTACAATAATATATGCATTTATATATATATATATACCATATAAGTATATGTTTCAGGAATCATAGTATAATATTTACATTTCAAAATGATGGGTAAAATATTTAAAACCAAAAGTGTCACATATCTATAGTCCCATCAAGCAGGTTCCTATTAAACTACCAACATCCATCATCTCTATGGGGAGAAGTCTTCATTCTCAGCTTCATATAACGCCTCAAAGGCCCCCATCTCGTCGGATGAGAGATCAGATAGTGAGATATCTCCCTCATCAGCTGTAACCTCCACTGACGTCGTCCTCCCTCCGGTCACCCTCGTCGGCATTCCGATAGTATCATGATCAAGAAACTGGAATTGGTAACGTAGGGGTCTAGGGGGTCGCACAGTACCTCTATATGTGTCATAATTATACAAGTGGGTGATTCTCCTATTACCTTCCATACAAAATGGCATGCTATACGATGCATGGGCATCCACAGTGATGACTGAGTCTGGTCCATCCATCCCAGGGGTTAATACATATTTATAAAAGCCTACCTACTGGTATTCTCTGAAAAGCTCATTATATCTATAATTATACTGTACATCTACTATCCTAATTCTACGGGGTTGGGTGGTCATTGTTCTGCCCTGAAATGTTGGATATAAGGGTGAGTCTATTCCTATTATAATCTTAATGTACTCAATAAAATAAAGGGTAACAACATATAAAACAAATCAGACAGACCCAATCAGTTTCATTCAACATGAAGAATTTAACCCAATCAATCAATCAATCAAATAGTAAGCACACAATGCAGGAATTAATATTAATCTAATTATGAATTTTAGATGGTCATTCCCTTCATCTTTCCCTTCCATCATATCTCATCATTTCCACTATTACTTTGGGCCCGTAAACACTGCCAACCTCACCACCCAGATGATGTTGGCCTTACACTGGTGTGGATAGCTGCCGGTTAGCACTACGCTACACGGATACAACGTGTGCGCACAAACCCCTTTGACAAAAAGCATAGTCAGTGATTCAGTTGGGAACGAAGTGCAAGGCCTGTGATAGTCCCCAAGCACATCGTGCACATCGATGGCTGAGCCACTTCACCACCCTTCAGTTCCCCCAAGTTAATGAACCTTTCTGAACTACACCCCAGTGTATCTCTGTGACTAATCAACACGGAATTCAACTTGAAGGGATCTTACTGTCCAAATCTCACAACTTTCTTACTCTCCAGGTAAAAAATTTTCAACTTATCATATCTAGATATCACTTAATCATAAAAGACAATCACATCGGGGTGCAAATAACAACATAAAGCACAATATAAAATAGGAGTGCAAATAGTAAAAATAGGGGGTGCAAATAGTAAAAACAGAAAAACAAGGGGTGCAAATAATAATTTTTAATTTTTTTTTAATTTTTTTTTAAATTTGTTTTGGTCAATGCGCTCAGCGGAAGTCAACGGTCAACCGCTGAGCAAAATTTTTTTTTTTAATGTTTTTTTTGCGCGCTGAGCGGATTTCGCTGCGCTGAGTGGATTTTGCTATACTGAGCAGATTTCTCCTGCACTGAGCAGATTTGCTCCAGTCCTCAGTGTTCTTCGGTGCGCTCAGCGGATTCCAATCCGCTGAGCAGATTTTTACAGAGACGCGAAAATAGTCTCGGGTTCTAGTGATTTTAACCGATCATTTTCAAAATTAAACACATCCAAACAACAATCAATCCACAGAACATCATACATTACAGATTAGAATCAGAAATAAAACTTTGATTTTTAACTCAAACCTTCAAAAATCAATGAAATCTTACTGTTAATCTAAGATTTTAATCGGTAGAAATGGAATTGGAGGCTAGGATTTGAGTAACATTACCTAAAATTGAGAAGAAACAGAGAAATGGAGTAGGATTTTGAGATTAAAGGTTGAAGATGAAATGGAGAAGAAGAAGAGAGTCAATGTGTAACGGCTTCGCAGAGAAGAAAAGAAATGTGAAGAAGAAGAAATTAGATGGCGGTTGTTATATATATATAATAACTGAGGCGGTAAAGTTTTGATTTTTATTATTTTATTACTTTTTTTGAAAATAATTATATTAATATTTATTTTCCTTTTAAAATAATAATAATTATAATAAAAATAATTTCTATTAATTTTAAATATCACACACAAAATAAAATACACATCCAAAAATTAAGGGTGTTACATGGCACGAGGTAGAAAACAAGAGCTTGGTGCACATCTTTGGCCCTTTGGGAGGGTATAAACCTAGTTTCTTGGTCCTTCTTGTGCATTTCCATTGCATTTCAGCTGCATTTTGTTGTCATTTGAGGGGCACCCAAGCCTATAAATAGGAGCCCTATCACACCTTGTAAAGAACTTTTGAATGATGAAAATATAGTGAGAATTTTCATATTGGATTGTGAATGTCCCTCACCCTCTCTTAGCCTTAGCTTGAGTGTGATTCAAGTGGCGGCACCACCACTTATCTTGGGTAACCACCACCCTAGTGGAGTGACTCATCCATTGTCATTTCACTTCATTTGGTTCTTATCTTCTTTCCATGTTCATAAGCTTATTACATTCCATATTATCTTAATGTCTAGTGGGGATTTTCTTTGGGGCTTTCCTCTAAAACCAATCTAATTATCAACTCAAACCTTAATCCATAAAATGGGCCTACATCCAAAAGAGTCCAACTATGTCCATCCCCCAAGTTGTAAATGGCCAAGGTGAGCTTATATGATGTAGCTTCTCATGTGCCGAATGTATAAGATGACCATTCATTTGGCATTCTCGGCATTTCTTGACATAATTAGTGCAATCCTCCCGGATGGTTGGCCAATAAAACCCAACTCTTAACACTTTTGTTGCCATAGATCTCCCTCCTACATGTGACCCATAGATCCCCCTGTGTAGTTCATTTAGCACATATTCCGTCTGGTTAGGACCCAAACACTTCAATAATGGTCCATCAAAACTTTGCTTGAACAGCTCCTCTCCTATCAATACAAACTGAGAGACTCGTTTTTTGAATAGGATTGCCTCTTTTTCACCTTCCGAGCATATCCTTTTTTCCAAGTATTGATAATAGGGCGTCATCCAAGTAGGTTGTACTTCTATTTGCTGGCATTCATTCGGCTCTATTGATGGTTGGCTCAAGGTGTGTCGAATGACTATGTGGTGGTGTTGACCTCGCTTAGAAGTTGCAAGTTTGGACAAAGTATCTGCCCGAGTGTTTTCTATTCAGGGAATGTGACTTACTCTGCTATCCTTAAATCCTTCCATCCTTCTCAAAGTGTAATGATAGTACTTGAGCATCAGTGGGTCTTTTACTTGGAATTCTCCTGATAATTAGCCAGCTACTAGCTGAGAATCTATGTGGCAATCAATTTTTTCAACTCCAATTTCTTGAGCTAATGTCAATCTGCCTATCAGTACTTCATATTTGGCTTGATTGTTTGAAGCCTTAAACTGAAATACTAGAGACTGCTCCACTGTTACCCCTCCAGGTCCTTCTAAAACGATTCATACTCCATTACCTTGCTTGTTTGATGACCCATCCACCAATAACTTCCTCCATTCTCCCTCTTCTTCCTGGATTTTGCCAATCTCTCCTTGCAATTCTCCAATGAAATACACCAGGCATTGGGCTTTTACAGGTCCCCTTTTCTCATAGGAGATGTCAAATTCCGATGTTCTACCATCCAAGCTATCATCCTACCGGATAGCTCTAGCTTTCTGAGTATTTTTGCTATCGGGTAGTTGGTTCGCATAGTTATTTTATGACTTTGAAAAATATTGTCTTAAATGTCGTGTAGTCGTTACCACTGCCAATGTTATCTTATCCAATACTTGGTAACATGTTTCAGCCTCTTGCAACATTCTATTGATGTAATAAACTAGCTTTAGATCTTCCTTTACTTCTTGAACCAAGACCGAGCTTATGGTACACTTTGACACTAACAAGTATAAGATAAGTTCTTGGTTCGTTTGTGGTCTTTGCAGGATTGGCGGGGAGGTTAAGAAGTTTTTCATTTCTTCAAACTTCTCTTGACACTTCTCATCCACCTTGAATTTGGATGGCTTGTTCAACAACTTTATCATAGGGCGGATCTTATCGGTCATAATAGGTGTAAAACGGGATAAAGTTGTGAGGCATCCCACCAACCTTTGCACTTCCTTCATGTTGCTTGGGCTTCTCATATTAATAACTACTTTGCACTTGTCCGAATTTGCCTATATCCCTCTACTGGTCAACATGAATCCTAGAAACTTCCCTCCTTGCACCCCGAAGACACACTTTTCTGGATTTAACTTCATATTGAATTTTCGAAGAACCAAACATATTTCATCCAGGTCTTGAATGTGATGGTTGCATCAGTCCGACTTAACCACCATGTCATCAACATATACTTCCATATTCCTCCCTAATTGCTTCTCAAACATCTTGTCCATGAGTCTTTGATATGTAGCCCCAACATTTTTAAGTCTAAAAGGCATCACCCTAGAATAGAAGTTGTAGTATTCGGTGATGAACGCTGTCTTCTGGACTTCGTTGGGATGTATCAATATCTGATTGTACCCGGAATAGGCATCTAGGAAACTTAACATCCTATTCCCAGTTGCCCCGTCCACTAATCAGTCAATGCTGGGTAGTGGGTATGTGTCTTTTGGACATGCCTTATTTAGGTCTGTATAGTCTGTACAGATGCACCACTTTCCACTTGCCTTCTTTACCAATACTACATTCTCCAACTAGGTCGTGTACTTGGCCTTTTTAATGAACTCGGCCTTCAACAACTTCTCTACTTCTTCCTTCACTGCCATCCGCCTTTCCTCCCCCATCTTCCTCCTTTTCTAAGAAACTATCCTTGCTTCCTTATAGACCGACAACCGATGACTGATAATTCTTAGATCTATTCCTGGCATGTATGCAACTGTCAATGCAAATAGGTCGACATTCTTCCTTAGTATGCCGAGTATGACTTCTTTTTCTTCTTGATTAGATGTGGATCCCATATGTGTTAACTAGTATGGCTTCCCAATGCATACTGAGATTGTTTCTTCTTTAGGCTGCACTCTTGAATCTTCATTGACTCTTGGATCCAAATTGGTCATGACAACCATATTTTCCCTTCTCAGCTTCTTCTCCTCCCTCCTCTTCTCTTCTTGGTTGTAGGGTGTCTTCAAGCTCACCACATAGCATTCCTTGGTTGTTTTCTGGTCACCATGAACTGTGACTATATCTCCTTGTATAGTAGGGAATTTCATAGCTAAGTTGGGGGTGGACACAATGGCACCCAATTTGTTAAGGGAAGGCCGCCCTAATAGCATGTTATATGACGTACACGCGTCTATTATGACATACCTCACCTTGATTACCCTGTAAAGCTCCCCCTTTCCTCCAAACTTAGTATGCATATCTATGTATCCCCGGTGTTCACCCTTTCCCCCGAGAATCTGACAACTATGGTTGCAAAGCATCCTCTAAGAGCTCCATCTTTTGAAACGTCTTCCAGTATAGCATGTCCACTGAGCCTCCCTGATCAACCAATGTCTTCTTCACAACGAGTTGGTTGCTTATACTATAATCACCCTAGGGTCATCCTGTTGAAGGTCTAGACCTTGAAAATCATCGTTAGTGAACGTAATTGGTGGCATTCTCGGAAGCTTCTTCTTGTCGGCCACATTGATTGAGTGTATACTCCTAAGGTATCTCTTCCTGGTCGAGTTTGATGATCCCCCACCTACAAATCCCCTGACAATTGTGTTTATGACTCCTTTCAATGGTTGATTTTTCTTTTCTTCCTCCTTCATCTCTCCTTCTCATCCTCATTGTCTTTGGTTATAGTTTTGATTGTAACTGGGCTGACTTGATCCTCCATACCTCCCCATTGTTATCCCTCTCGGCCTTCTCTCCTCTTCACTAATCTTTGTAGATGTCTTACCTGCACCAACTCTTCTATTTTCTGCTTCAACGTCACACACTCTATGTGGAGTGGCCATGGTTCCTATGATACTGACAGTGCTTACTAAAGTCTGAATTAGGCGACGATGGGACCTTCCTAGGTGTTTGAATTAAGTCAGCATGCAGCGCTTCCTCCAACATTCTCCCCCTGTCGACATTTAAAGGAGTATAATGTGCAAAACGAGATGTTCGTAACTCTCAATTTTTGCACTTGCACCCTCTTCCCCTTATCCTTCTCAACCTCCCCCCTTTCTGTCATTCTTTCTAGAACCTCTAAGCGAGCTTGTACTCGGAACTCGTAGAGTTCTTCTAACTACATGAACTTAGAGGCTTTGTTGCAAAGTTCATCGAGGTTAGCTACTGGTTTCTTGCACAAGCTATCAGAAAATGGGTTTGATCTTAATGCTGTGACCATGTGATGTAGTGCCACTTCCGGATTGAGATTCCTAATTTTCAGAGTCACCCCTCCAAACCTCTCCACAAATGCCCTCAATGACTCCCCCTTTTCCTACCTAATGTTTACTAGGGCAATTGACAACAGGTAGTGTGGTCGGCTTGTGGCGAATTGTGTGTCAAACTTCATCACTAGTGTATCAAAGCAATCTATTCAATGGGTCGGGAGGTGTGTGAACCAACTAAGAGCTGCTCCCTTCAACGACGTTGGGAACACTTTACAAAATATTGCATCACTAGTGGTGTATAGGCTCACTTGAGTGGCATAGACGTCTATGTGTTCATCTGGATCTATGGTTCCATCATACCTATCCGTGGTCAAATTTCTCCATTGAGCTGGGAGGGGAGTCTCCATTATTCCATCTACAAATAGGTGCCTCCTGCCTCCTGTTAGAACTTTTAAAATTTGATAAGGGAAACAAGATTATAACAATGGAGACTTGGTGATATATTCTTCTAGGTGTGAATACACACTTTCCTAAAAGCAATATTTCGTCCCTTACAAGAGCGACGGGTTCCTCGAAATTTGCCTTTGAGATACAAAGAAGGTTGACAACAATAATTCACGCTCTATGAATTAAAGTCTAATAGGAACATAAAATTCATTACCCTCTGTGTTATTGGTGTTTCAAAGTAGAAATAGTTTTGCAAGGCTATTCCCTTTGATGTGTCTCGTATGATAATATTGTAAGATACAAATTCTCGTCCTCATCCATAATAAGACACATGGCTTATATATTATTAAAGAGGAAGTTACCAACTTATAACTACCCGGTAGTTATAATAATATTAAAAGACACAACGATTGCACGTAGATATTTAAAATAACAGTTATTTTAAATATTCAAAAGACACAATCATTAACTTCCTCTATTATATTATATAATTAATATCAATCACCGTAACTTAATAATACTAATTATATAATCATGGATCAAACCATATAATACTCTAAAAACTCCAACAATCCTCCCCCATTTAGAGTATTCTAAAATTGGTTTATTAACACAAACACCAACTTAACACTTCCAATCTCATGCATAAATAAAAGTGTACATAGACTTGAACTTTCACTTAGTATAATACACATTTCAAGAATTTGTATTTCAATGATATCGAAATGATTGAACCAAATTAATACATATTAAAACTTGAAGATATTATACACATAAGATTAAATACATGTTCCTATTATACTTGACACAATAAGAGCCATATGTCCATATCTATTCATAAGTGCACCAAAGCCGTGCCCCCTTGGCTTCTTGAAGCGGCCAAAATTCGCACTTATATAGGTAGATCTCTTAAGGGAACATGCTCCTACAACAAAGCATAAAGTCAAAAGATCTATTAAGAATTAATCAACCTCCTTAACATCACAGGTCTAAAGCACTCATACCTTGAATTTATTTATTTGTGCTTTCAATCATCGAAATAAGAGATTTAATCTTATTGAACTTAAGACTTAATGTCATATTAAGCGTTAAGTTAAGATTCTCTTAACTGTGATTAACAGTGGGCTTTAATCCTATTCCAATTGCCATTCTTGCAACAGAATCTTTAGCCAATGCTTTAGTAAAGCAATCTGCTAAATTAAACTTTGTTCGTACATAGTCAACAGTGATAATCCCATCTCTGATAAGTCCTTGAACATAACTATGTCTCAAACCAATATGTCTTGACTTACCATTATACACTTGACTATAAGCTTTTGCCAAAGTAGCAACGCTATCACAATGTATCCTTATAGGGGATATTGGTTTTGGTAATAATGGTATCTCAAACATGAGATTCCTTAACCATTCAGCTTCTTTTCCTGCCGATGCAAGAGCTATAAACTCTGAAGCCATAGTGGAATCTGTAATGCAAGTTTGTTTCTTGGAAGACCAAGAAATTGCACCTCCTCCAAGGAGGAAAACCCAACCACTAGTTGAAGAATGATCTTCCTCATTTGTAATCCAACTTGCATCGAAAAATCCTTCTAGTACTTCAGGATAGCCACTATATGTCAAACCATAATTTATGGTTTTCTTCAAATACTTAAGTACACGACGTATAGCTTGCCAATGTGACAAACTAGGATTACTAGTATGTCTACTCAATTTGCCTACTACAAATGCTATATCTGGCCTTGTACTTGTCATTGCATACATCAAACAACCTATTACCCTTGCATACTCTAGTTGTGAGACAGCCTTACCACCATTAGGTAGTAACTTTAGACTTGGGTCCATAGGAGTTGAAACAAGAGGACAATCATAATTATTGAATTTCTTGAGCACTTTCTCAATGTAATGAGATTGAGACAAGATCAATTTTCCATTATCTCTCTTTATCTTTATACCTAGGATGACATCAGCTTCTCCCATATCTTTTATTGAGAAATTTGATGATAAGAAAAATTTAGTTAAATTAACTTGTTCTAAATTCGTTCCAAAAATCAACATGTCATCCACATATAAGCAAATATGACACCATTACCATTATCATCAAATTTGCTATATACACACTTGTCTGAATTATTCAATTTGAAACCATTTGACAACACAACATCATCAAATTTTTGATGCCATTGCTTTGGTGCTTGTTTTAGCCCATACAAAGATTTAATCAATTTGCAAACTTTGTGTTCTTGACCTTTCATAACAAACCCTTCTGGTTGTTTCATATACACTTCTTCTTCTAGTTCTCCATTCAAGAATGTTGTCTTAACATCCATTTGATGAATCATAAGTTTATGAACAGCCGCAAGAGCTATTAATAACCTTATAGTGGAGATCTTAGCTACTGGTGCATATGTATCAAAATAATGAATTCCTAATTTTTGTGTAAAGCCTTGTGCCACTAAACGAGCCTTGAACTTATCAATAGTTCCATCAACTTTCATTTTCTTCTTGAAAATCCATTTACAACCTATTGACTTACACATTGGGGGCAAATATACTAAAATCCAAGTGTTATTTCCCATGATAGATTCCATCTCATCATCAATTGCTTCTTTCCAAAAGGCAACATCTAGAGACCTCATAGCCTCTTGATATGTCAAAGGGTCCTCTTCCACATTATAACAATATGAAAATTTTGTCATGATAGACTCACTTGTACCTTCGACTAAATACACATGAAAATCTGGGCCAAAAGATTTTCCTTTCTTTGTCCTTTTACTTCGTCTAAGTTGTGAAGTAGAAACATCATTCTCATTAATTGTTTGATCATTTAATTCTTGATCAATTAAATTTTGATCAAAATTTTGAATATTGGTATTAGAAGTTACTTCCATTGGTCGAGGAATTGAAGAAAATCTCTTTTCATCAAATATTGCATCCCTTGATTCTAGAATTGAATGAATTGATATATAGTCATTTTGTTCTATTACATAGAACCTATAGGCTTTGCTATGTCCAGCATAACCTATAAAAATGCATTCAATTCCCCTTTCACCCAACTTCTTACGCTTGGGTTCCGACACTTTTACAATTGCCCTACAACCCCAAACTTTGAAATAATTCAAGTTTGGTTTTCTTTTATACCAAAGTTCATATGGAGTTACTACATTCCTTTTCATTGGAACTCGATTCAATATATAACAAGCCGTTAACATAGCTTCACCCCAAAAACCATCACTTAGACCCGAATAGGATAACATTGAATTAACCATTTCTTCTAAAGTCCTATTCTTTCTTTCTGCTACACCATTTTGTTGTGGTGTATAAGCCGTAGTTGTTTCATGTATAATGCCCATAGATTGAAAATAAGTTGGATTATAGTATTCACCACCTTTATCGGTCCTTAACCTTTCTATTTTAACACTTAGTTGCAATTCAACTTCATTTTTATAGATTTTAAACTTTTCAAGGGCTTCATCCTTAGAAAACAATAAATATACATAACAATATCGTGTATGATCATCAATAAATGTTACTAAATATTTTTTGTTTCCTAAGGAAGGAGTATTATGAAAATCACATAAATCACTATGCACCAATTCAAGCAATATTGTAGTTCTTTCAGCATTAGGAAACGAATTTCTTGTTATCTTTGTCAACATGCATGTTCTACACTTCTCTATATTTAAATCAAAAGGATGAATCAAATCAAACTTAGACATAGAATATAATTTTCTGTAATTAACATGCCCAAGTCGAAAATGCTATAGAGAAGAATCATGATTAACAACATAAACATAGTCTTTAACACCATTTATAGTACTTAGTTTAAACATGTTATTACAAAGATAACCTAATCCAACAAATACACTACCCTTAGATAATATAAATTTATCAGTTTCAAACACCATTTTAAAGCCTAATTGATTCAAGATAGCACCAGACACTAAATTTCTCCTAAGTTCTGGAGCATATAATACATCTCTTAAAATAAGAGATTTTCCTAAACTAAACAATAATTCTACTTGCCCAACACCTAGGACTTTTGCTATAGAATCATTTCCCATGTAAAGAACTTCTCCATTGTCAACCTCTTTGAAGTTCTTGAATAAATGGCGATCTTTACATACATGTCTTGATGCTCCTAAATCGATCCACCATGATACCTCATCCTGTACACAAAAGGTTTCAGAAATCATTTCCACAAAATTTATATAAAAATTATGTGTAATTTGTGTACAATTACCTTCCTTGGATTGGTCTTGGCTAGACTTGCCATGACCTTGTTGACCATTCTTCTTGGCATCTTCTTTTTCCAAATAGTGCAATCCCTCTTGAAGTGACCAGACTTGCCACATTCCCAACAACTGGCTACTTGATTTTCATCACCATATTTAGGCTTCTTGCCTATCTTACCTTTGGTGAAATTTGCAGGCCTCTTCTTACCTTTAAAAGTCATTTTTGACTTTCCATCTTCCACCATATTAATGGTTGATGAATTAGGATTATTATTATCCTTTTGACCATCTTGCATACGTATTCCTTCCTCTATGCGTAGATGAGTGGCCAATTGTTCAACATTCATATTATCTTTTTTATGTTTAAGGGAATTTCTAACATCTTTCCAATTTGGTGGTAATTTGTCAATTATAGAAGAAATAGTAAACGTCTCATCCATTTTAATGTTATGTTGCTTAAAACTTCCTAGAATCCTTTGGATTTCATGAAATTGCTGCATTATTGACCTAGAATCAACCATTTTGTAATTGTTAAAATTACTAACAAGAAATTTCTTACTTGATTCATCCTCGGCCACATATTTGCTTTCAAGTTCATCCCAAAGATCCTTTGCGAAATCCACAAATTGGTAAATATCAAATAAAGCATCAGACATACCGTTAAGGATATGACCACGACAAACATAGTCATCATTTTTCCACTTGTTCCTCCTTCGTTGCTCTTCCAAAGTCTCGGTATCACTTGCTTGTGGTTTGGGCGAACTTAGGACATACGCCACGTTAAGTGCCGAGAGGAGGAAGTGCATCTTCTTTTGCCATCTTCTAAAGCCAACGCCTTCAAACTTGTCCAACTTGTGAAAACTAGCAGACATCTCACGAATTGTTGCCATCTTTTGTAATATTGCTTTTAGATTGTTAGAACTTTTAAAATTTGATAAGGGAAACAAGATTATAACAATGGAGACTTGGTGATATAATCTTCTAGGTGTGAATACACACTTTCCTAAAAGCAATATTTCATCCCTTACAAGAGCGACGGGTTCCTCGAAATTTGCCTTTGAGATACAAAGGAGATTGACAACAATAATTCACGCTCTCTGAATTAAAGTCTAATAGGAACATAAAATTCATTACCCTTTGTGTTATTGGTGTTTCAAAGTAGAAATAGGTTTGTAAGGCTATCCCCTTTGATGTGTCTCGTATGATAATATTGTAAGATACAAATTCTCATCCTCATCCATAATAAGACACATGACTTATACATTATTAAAGAGGAAGTTACCAACTTATAACTACCCGGTAGTTATAATAATATTAAAAGACACAACCATTAACTTCCTCTATTATATTATATAATTAATATCAACCACCGTAACTTAATAATACTAATTATATAATCATGGATCAAATCATATAATACTCTAAAAACTCCAACACCTCCTCCCAATGTTAAGGAGGCTGATACTATGGTATTGTAAACTCCTTCCTTTTGGCTGCGTGCCTTTGAACCATGGCTGAAGGTTGTTTCCACATAGGTTGGGAGTGTCCCTATACCTCAGTATGTGAAGATACGTCTTCCTTTCCCTCCAATTTCCTTCGCATTCGTGCACTTTCCAGACTTAATTCCTCCATCTCTTCAACACTTCTCTTCTTAAACTCATTCAACTCCCTTCTTAACTCTGCCAACATTGATACCTCCTCATCAGCAACCTCAACAGGCCTCTTTCCTACTTCATCTCCTCCCCTTACCTCCTCCTCTCTCCTTGGCTCTTGTACATCCCTCCTAGGCTCCTCCTGACTCGTCATATTCCTTGTGAAAACCATTTTTGGTCACTAACTCGATCCCAAGGTGGGCGCCAAATGTTCTTACCAAGAAGTTAATAGTAAGGCCGATTACTCCAAGAGATCTCAACGTCATTGCCTTCTTCTCCTTAATGTCGAGAGCTTCTTGTCCACCGAATGAGAGTGTGCCTGTTGATGTCACTCTGACGCTCAAGTTAGTAAATATTCCAAAAATGGTATATTCTCGATGGTAAAACTATTCAAAGAATCTTTCCTATATTATAATTTATTACCTATTTATAACATCGTGGAATGGGCTAGGTGACTGGGTTAGGAGAGTAACCAATCTACTATTTTGACCTAATCATCTAATTTATGTTTAAGTAATTAGTGTTTATAGATAATCCGAGAGATTCTTATATAATCCATCATTTATTCTTAAATAATTCATAATTAAAGTGAATTTAAGGTTATATAAAAGGTTATCAGATAACCTACCTGTATAATTCCTTTTTTTTTTTTAACAAACTTATATTTATTAATTAAAATTTAGATTTAAATCTATTTTTCATCTTATAACTTCGTGTAACTATTTTTTTTTTTATAAAATTTTAATTTATAAAATTAAATAACTTTAATCAGTTATTATGTTATGATCTAATTATTAATCGAAAATATTATATATTTATAAGTGATAAGAATATTGGTTATATTCAAGTAAGATATTAGTTGTAAAATTTTTAGAAGTTTGAATGCATGTTATATTAATATGTTATGTTCGTAATTTGAAAATAATGAACCAGAATTACTTAATTTTGAGAACTGAAGAATGAAAATACATATTTAAAAGATTATAGAGTATAGAAGTAAATTTAAACGTAAAACTTATAAATTTAAGAAAGAAAAATATTAAATAGTGATATTTGTGTTGGTTCCTATTATTTATCTTCATAGAAAAAGCTACTCTAGTTTTAGCACATATCCATTCAATCTCGTCAAACCCAAACCCTGCAGTCGCGTAATTTTCCTTTTCAAACCTTTCATTCTACAGAGATCCAGTTAAACAAAAAAAAATCTAGTCATAACGTCAAGGAGGGAATCCTGGTTTAGCCGCCAGGTGGACCTTTCTCTCTTTCCGTCGTTCATTGTATGGTCCCTTTTCATCTATTCCCCCAACACAAAACAACGCAACGATTCTCTTTTGCCCAACCCAACACTTTCCATCTTCCAACACCACCGTTTCTTTCTCGCTCTCTCTCTCACGGGTCCGCGAGACTCGGGTTCGGATCTCCAATCGCCACCGTACCGCGAAACGAGTTTCCAATCTCAGAATCCAGATCCCTCCCATTCCCCACACCATGATCGCGATTCCGTATCTCACCGCGTTGACCACGTACTTCAGCTACGGCTTGCTCTTCGCCTTCGGCCAGTTCAGGGATTTCTTCCGCAAAATCTTCGACTGGTGCAGTTCCAACAATCTTCAGGTTGCTTTGTTTCCCCCATTTCTTTTCATTTTCTTTCATTTCATAAATTTATGATCATTATCATACAATAATATTTTACAATTATGCAACATGTTGATTCTCAGGGTTACGCGCCGATCTGCTTAGGGCTCGAAGATTTTTATATTCGCCGTTTGTACCTTCGCATTCAGGTTCTTATTTTATTTCACTTTTCTTCAAGAATTAGAGTATATTTTTTATTCTTACTCTTAATCTCTTTTATTGTCACTCTTAATTTTATCATTTATTTTATATTCATACTCTTCATATCACCATTCATTTTTTATTCTTACTTACTCTTGATCTCAGCAGGCATTTATACTTACTTTTAATCGTCATACTCTCTCTCTCTCTCTCTCTCTCTCTATATATATATATATATATATATTTATTTCAAACATTGAATGTTTATTGGTTCTGTCACATTTCGATGTTGTAGGATTGGATATTTTGATTTTTTTTATTCGTTTGGGATACGTTTTTGTGACTTTTGTGACTAGCCAAATCGCAATGTAATGTAAATAGCAATGCAGATATGTGATGACGACTTGCGAAGTGTTTTGCATTTTTTCTTTCTGACTTTGTTTGGTTTTTCGTTTCTCGCAGGACTGTTTTGGGAGACCAATTGCAAGTGCTCCCGATGCGTGGTTTGATGTAGTGGAACGCTTCTCCAATGATAATAACAAGACACTGAAGTATATAGCCCTCTGTTTATTTTTCAGGCCTATATGTTTTTATGCCCGAGAGGGGTGGGGGGAGGGTTTGCTTCTTTAGATTTTTTTCTTTTTTTTTTTTACACAATGGCTGCAAAACTATCCCTCGCAAACTAATAAAAATTCAAAGTTTAAGGTACTATCTCTTGCAAATTATCAAAATCCCTCCTCTAATAGACTGACAATAGTGGGTTGAGTATATCAATTTTTTAATTTCTAGAGCTTTAGCATTAGAAATTATATACCTATTTGGTGTAACTATTTCTCCTAATGCAGACGGACGGATAAACTAAGTAGATGCCTTAACTTGGGATCATACAACTATCTTGGTTTCGCGGCAGCAGATGAATACTGCACGCCTCGAGTAGTTGATACATTGAAGAAGTATTCTCCTAGCACTTGCAGTACTCGTGTGGATGGAGGTAGGTATTATCTCTGTTTTGTATTTTAGCTTTTAAAGTGTGGTTTTGTTATTTATATTTACATGTGTTGTATGTGGTTTCTCCAATAGGGACAACTGACATTCACAATGAACTGGAGGAGTGTGTCGCAAACTTTGTTAGGAAGCCAGCTGCTATAGTTTTTGGTATGGGCTATGTGACAAACTCTGCTATTCTTCCAGTCCTGATGGGGAAGGTTTGTGAATTTAGGGATTTTACCTTGTTGAGATACACATGTTTGCATGGTTATTCATTGTTATAACCTTTTTCAACAGGGAAGTTTGATTATTAGTGATTCATTGAACCATAACTCAATTGTTAATGGTGCACGAGGATCAGGAGCAACTATTCGTGTTTTTCAACACAACGGTGAGTATCATTCTTTGTAGTATACTAAAATAAGTTTTAAGAGTTAGTTATGTAGTGCTCAGGTTTTCAATTTCCACATACTTTTACAGAAAGAAAGATCTTCATTTTATTTAATGGGTTGGGAGATAATTTTGGTTGCTGTTTTTGCGCCATGTCATTATCTTCATCTTAAATATGTATAGGATAGTTAAATTTCAGTGACCTCATTTCTGCTAACAGAATTGAACATAAAGGGTAACTGAACCGGCTAATGATTAGTTATGTTTGTATGTAGGTTGAGCACTCAGTTACCTGCTCAGTTTATTTCAATTTCTCTCTATTTGTGTTAATATGATGTTGCTCATAGAGATTACAGCATTGTTTATTCACTTTCTCCTGGCTATTTACCTACAGTACCATCTCATCTAGAAGAAGTGTTAAGAGAACAAATTGCTGAGGGACAGCCAAGGACACATAGGCCTTGGAAGAAGATAATGGTTATTGTGGAGGGGATATACAGCATGGAAGGAGAGCTTTGCAAACTTCCAGAGATCATAGCTATATGTAAAAAATATAAGGTTGGTTATTGTGGTAGCTCTAATATAATCTACAAATAGTATTTCTTTCATTTTATACGGGGGTGGTATTTAATATCCAGTTTGTGAAAGACTGCATGGACGAGGCTACTTGCAAAATTTCCAAATGAAATGTTCTAAATGGTTTATGTCTAGGAACACTGTATTATATTGAGTCAAATGAACATGCCATTTAAAGAAAGAAGATCATACTTTCTTGTAAATTTTGTTTTTGCTGAATAGTTTTGGATAGTCTCATGACAACCTTTCATGCTGCTACTGTTTTCCTTAAAAGTCTAGTTCAGAGAAGGGGAAGACAAGGCCGTAGTATTGGAGGTTTTCCTTTTTTTAACACTCCTTTTCCTCTTAGCAGACATTTAGAGGGATTTTGCAAAAATATTTTATTGTGACATTTTATTTCCATTTTACTTTGGTTCATTTGTCACTTTCTACATTTTCCCTTGCTCTATAGGCATATACATATTTGGACGAAGCACACAGCATTGGAGCTGTGGGCAAGACAGGAAGAGGTGTTTGTGAGCTATTGGGTGTGGATACTGCTGATGTTGACATTATGATGGGAACATTCACCAAATCTTTTGGATCATGTGGAGGTTATATTGCGGGATCTCAGGTACTTTTGGTAACTATTAGACCCCAAAATTATTTCTTTTTAACTGAGGCAGTATGTTGCTAAAATCATTCAGAATAGGTGTTCAGATTTTCATTCCTATCAAATATTTGAATGTGAATCCTATTATATTTTTCTATCTGTTTTATTAGGTTTGCTGAAAAAGTGGGTTTAAACCACTTATAGTGTTTTGTTTACAATCAAGGAAATAAATAATGGATGAAAATCCCTAACTTTCAGCTATGAAACATGGCATATTTCCCATTTACGTAAAGATAGAATCAGATCCTTAACCCTCATCCTCAAGCTGGAGCATAGATGTTGTATGAACTAAGCTTGTTACAAAATTTGTGATATGAATTTGACTGAGATCAAGTTGTCAAGATGAGAGCCTCAGATTTTGTAAACATTTTTGTCTGTTGGTTAACAAAGTGGTGATTTTACTTGAGAGCTCCTTTATTCAAACCATGTTATAGTCAATCTCAGAGTTTAGTTGCTCATGTAGGGTTGTATTTGATGCAATATGGAGAGTTGCTTGCTTGTAGCATATCTAGTATTTTGAGTGTCTCCAAATTTTAAGTTGCTTAAGCCATGTAATCTTGCATGCAACTACTGCCATAACAAGATATTCAACTTTGGCATTGGATGTAGCAACTATGTTATGCTTCTTGCACCTACATGAGATTCCTCTGATAAGAGCATAATACCTAGAAGTGGACCTCCTATTTAATGGCGAAGTAAAATCCAACTTTTGGCATTGCTTTTGTCTTCATGTAGTATTCTGCAACCAGGTGGGATGTGTATTATAACATCCCAAGGACTATCATAGGGAGCATTCAAGAATTGACTCACCACACTAATCACAAACGTTTATCTTGTTTAGTCACAATTAGGTAATAAGTCTCTAGCCATGAGACAATGGTATCTTCCTAGGTCATTCAATGGCTCATCTTGACTTGGTAGAAGCTTCACTTTAGGATCTAAAGGGATTCATTAGGACTACAATCAAGCATACCAGGCTTTGTCAAAATCTTTTGTAGGGAAATGGCAATGGTAGATGAGGATTAGGAAACTTCAATTCCCAAAGTGGACTTGATTCTTATGTTTGAATGTGACTTTGGAGATCATTGTTGAGTATGTGAATATCGTTAGTTATTGTTAGTGTTGAGTTTTAAAAAATTATATTTATTAATTGTTGGAATTATTATTAGTGTAGTTGAGTTCCCTATAATTATTACTTGAGTAGTTGAACTTTCAATAATTATTGCTAGGGCATTTGAGAAGTTCTTTAAAATTAAGACAAGAGTAGTTGGGAGTTTTCTAAATTCTCTATAAATAACACATCCTCGTATTGTTTTGATCAAGAAATAGAACTTCAGTTTTTTTCTTCATTATCCTTTCTATCTCTTTCTAATTGGTATCTGAGCTCCCGATCTTGGGGGTTCTACTTCCATATTCAAACCCTAGCTGCCTTAGTTGCAGATTCTATTAGGTTGCTTGAAGTGCAACCATTTTTGTTTTCTAAAATTTTGGGATTGCCTAAAGTACTCTTAAGTCACGCATCCTTGTTGCTATTGTCGTTGCCACTGCAATTGTCGTTGTTGCTACTGTCACTATCGCCGTTGCCACCATGGCTACCAGTTTATCTTCAACTATCACTCCATTAAGTAATGTTGATCTTCCACATCTACTTGAAGATAGACGTCTCAATGATAAGAACTATCTTAAATGGGCTCAATTCATTCAACGCATATTGAAAGGAACAGGGAGACTTAATCATATTGAAGGAGATGTTGTGACGCCGAATAGTCCTAATTTTCAAATTTGGGACAACGATGACTCTAGGATCATAACATGGATGTGGGGATCTATGACTACGGAGATTAGCCGGAATTACATGTTTTACTCTACTACTAGAGAGATTTGGGAAGATTTAGAAAATACTTACTCCATAAAGCAAGATATCTCATCCACTTGCTACAAATTAAAATATTTAGTGTAGAGCAAGGTACTCTCAGTTGTCGACTATTATGGGGTGTTGAAGGGCCTCTGGATTGAACTAGATCAATATCAAAATTTTAAGCTTTGAGAATAGTAGAGATGCTATCACTCTAGCTCAATTTGTCGAAAGGTCTTGAATTTTTAAGTTTTTTTTTTTTTTCTGGATTGAATCTTGAATATGACCCTATTAGGGTCAAATTCTCGGCAAGGAGAGACTTCACTTTCTTTTTGAGGTTTTTTATATCATCCGAGGTGAAGAGACTTGTAGAATGGTCATCATGAATGAACATTGAAGATGCTGCCTTATTTTCTGAAAAATCTTTCAAACTTACAACATCAAATTTTGGGAATATGAAACTTAACTCAAAAAGTAAGGAGGATTGTTGGTGCTCTCATTGTAAGAAATCTGGGCACACCATGCAGACATGCTTCAAGCTTCTTGGAAAGGAGAAAGCTCTCATTCATTTGGCTGAATTGAAGGGACCATGCTCAAAGAAGGCTCAACAGGCAATTTCAGACTCTAAAGGATCTGGCAAGACCCTCTCTTCTTCGCCTGTTGAAGACGGGATACTAGCCCCCCGAGCTGAAATTGAACGATTATCAACTCTCATAGAGTCTTTTAATAAGTCATCTTCTGGTACTTGTTCTCTAACCATGACTGGTAAGAATTTTAATTCTTCCTATAATGTTTCTAAAATTATGTGAGGATTCTTGGATTCTGAACTCTAGTGCAACTAACCATATGACTCCTTATTCCCCTTACTTGTCATCTCATGTTTCTCTTTTTGGTAATCACATTACTATTTCTAATGGGACTAAAGTCCCAATAAGTGGACGTGACAATATTTCTCTTTTTCTATCTCTTAATCTTACTAATGTCTTCATGTTCCACAACTTTCCAATAATCTTGTTTTTGTAAGCAAACTCACTCATGATCTAAATTGTACCGTAACTTTCTTTCCCTCTCATTGTGTTTTACAGGATCTTGCCACAGGGAGAACGATTAAAACTATTAAGAAACAAGGAGGGTTATATCAATAAAGAAGTAATTCCTTCTTGTCACCAATCTTCTATTACTCCTACGTCCTCTCAAATTTGGCTTCTTCATCATCATCTTGGACATTCATCATTTTATGCTCTTAAGTCTATGTTTCCTTCTTTGTTTTCAAATGAGTCTTTTAAGTTTGATGTATGTCAGTTTGCAAAACACCATTGAGAAGCATATTCTCCTAGTCATAGAAAAAGTGTTAGTCCTTTTGATTTGATTCACTCTGATCCTAGTCATACAAAAAGTGTTAGTCCTTTTGATTTGATTCACTCTGATGTATGGGGTCTTGTATCAAATACTAGTATATCTAGAGCTAAATGGTTTGTCACATTTATTGATGATTGCACTCACACTACATGGATTTTCCTTATGAAAGAAAAATCTGAAGTTTTTCCATTATTTGTAAAATTCTCTCTATGATACACACACAATTTGGAAAACCTATAAAACGTTTGCGTTCTAATAATGGGAGAGAATACGTAAATCATAACATGGCCAAGTTTCTCTCTGAAAGTGGAATCATTCAAGAGCTTACATGTGTGGATACACCACAACTAAATGGGATTGTTGAAAGAAAAAAATAGGCACCTCCTTGAAGTTACTTGGGCTTTTCTCTTCCAAATGTCTGTCCCTAAGTCTTATTGGAGGGAGATAGTTCTTACTACTGCATATCTGATTAATAGATTACCCTTTCATGTTTTTTATGGTATGATTCCTATTTAATCTATATCCTCTTTCTTTCCATCTATCCCAGTCTCCCTAACCGTGTTTTTGGTTGTACTGCATTTGTCCATGTTCATAGTCAATTTCATGGAAAATTAGATCCTAGAGCTATTAATTGCATATTCAATAGTTATTCATCTGATAAAAAAGGATATCGTTGTTATCATCCTCCAAGTCGAAAGATTAATACCTCAATGGATGTATCATTTCATGAATCCACATCCTTTTATGAGCGTTGAACCTGAGTTTTTTGAATCACCTGAGTCATCATTTGTCCCTTTGGTGCAAGAAAAGAGATCTTCGTCTTTTGTTATTGATATTGACACTGGATCATCTTGCAAGGATATGTTTGAGGCTACTCCTAATGAAAGCATTAATGTTTATAAGTCAAAATCAACACCAGATATTAGTCGTCCAGAGGGTTTTTTTCATATTCTATATCAAAGTACACAGACTAAACCTAATCCTATTCAAGAATAGTTCCAATCATCTGATTCGGCGGTAAGTGTTCATCATTCTAAACCTTTAGAAAAATCTTTACAAATTATGAGTCTAACCTTATTGGTTTGCCTATAGTCTTGAGAAAAGGAAAATGGTCTTGTACCAAATATCCTATTTCTCAATTTGTATCCATTAAACACCTTTCTATGCAGCACCAAAGTTTTCTCTCTACCATTGATTCAATTAGAATCCCTACATCAGTTCAAGAGGCATTAAAAGATAAGAATTGGGTTCAAGCCATGAATGAAGAGATCAGTGCCTTAGAAAAAAATCAGACTTTGAAGATTGTTGATAGGCCACAAGATAAGATGTAGATGGATCTACATTGTGAAATATTGGTCTGAAGGCACATTGGATCGTTATAAAGCAAGGTTAGCTACAAAAGGATATATTAAAACTTACGGTGTTGATTATGAAGAAACATTTGCGCCTGTAGCAAAGATGAATACAATCTGGATCATCCTCTCATTGGCTGTACATTTTGGTTGGGAACTTAATGTATTAAGGTGTAAGTTGAAGAAAGCTTTGTATGAACTTTAGCAGTCATCCTGTGTTTGGTTTGAGAGACTTACACAAGTTATGTTTTCCTTGTGATACTGACAAAGCCAAGGTGTCATACCTTGTTTATCAAATATTCCTTTGAAGGGAGACTTACTCTTCTCCTTGTTTATGTTGATGATATGATTATTGCAAAAGATGATAAACTTGAAAAACTAATCTTGTAAGAAAAACTTTCTGACCAATTTGAGATGAAAGATTTATGAAAGTGAAAGTACTTCCTTGCTATTGAAGTTGCCAACTCAAAAAGGGTATTTTTATCTCCCAAAGAAAATATGTTCTAGACTTGCTTAGAGAAATCGATAAGGTTGATTGCAAGGCCACTAGAGCACCTATAGAACAAATCATAGAATTAAGAGTGATGAAGAGAGTTTTGCAATAAATAAAGGCCAATACCAGAGACTTGTAGGGAAGCTCATTTACTTAGCAAACACCAGACCTAACATAGCTTGTCTTGTAAGTGTGGTTAGTCAATTCATGCATGATCCAAGAGAATGACACTTAAAAGTTGTAAATAAAATCCTTCAATATTTGAAAGCAACTCCAAGAAGGGGTTTGTTGTCAAGAAGGATGAATATTAAATATGGAGATATATACCAGTGTAGGCTATGTTGGTTCTATTATATTGACAGAAGATCTACATCATGATATTGTATGTTTTTAGGCTTTAGGAGGAAACTTGGAGAAGTAAGAAACAAAATGTAGTTGCAAGCTGGGAATGATTAATATTCATTCACCAGCTTGAAGGGGAGTGTTGAGTTTTAAAGAACTATATTTATTAATTGTTAGAATTATTACTAGGGTAGTTGAGTTCCCTATAATTAGAGTAGTTGAGCTCTCAATAATTATTGTTAGGATAGTTGAAAAGTTCTTTATAATTAAGACTAAAGTAGTTGAAAGTTTTTTAAATTCTTTATAATTAGCACATTCTTGTACTGTTTTGATCAAGAAATAGAACTTTAGTTTTGTTTTCTTCACTATCCTTTCTATCTCTTTCTAGTGTTGGTAATGACAATGTCATTAGCATAGATGACCAGGTAAATGCACAGTCCAGAAGGACATAGGAGGGATAACACCGAGTCATTAGCCTTGTAATGTGTCATGCCAAAAGCAGGAAGAACTAAAACAACCAAACTAGGAACTAGGTGACATAGGAGGGATAACACCGAGTCATTAGCCTTGTAATGTGTCATGCCAAAAGCAGGAAGAACTAAAACAACCAAACTAGGAACTAGGTGACATAGGAGGGATAACACCGAGTCATTAGCCTTGTAATGTGTCATGCCAAAAGCAGGAAGAACTAAAACAACCAAACTAGGAACTAGGTGACTACTTCAAACCATATAGATAACATGACGAAGATGATAGACAAGGCAACAATCAATTGAAACTGTGAACCTAGGGGCCAATCCATTTGAGCCTCTTCTTGCAAATCACATGCATGAAGGAATATTATGTCCATCTATTGAAAAGGCTAATGAAGAACAACAACCATACAAAGAAAAAGATAAACATAGGTGATTTTGGCCATGACAGAAAAGGCATCCCTATAGTTGATACCAAAATTCCAAATGTATTCTTTAGCAGCCAAGTGCATCTTAAAGTGATTAATGTTGCCATCTAGGCCAATCTTCGTTGTTTAAACAATGACAACCCATAGTGATGTTGATAGGAGGTAAGTGATAGGTTTCCAAGTTTCTTTGGCTTGTAGAGGAACCATTTCCTCCAACATTCCATGTTGCAAATTAGGATTAACCATGGCGTCACTTGTAAACTTAGGAATACCTACACAAAAAGGAGATGAAAGAGAAATAAGAGGGAGATAGTCTATCATAATTAAGAGAAAAACATATAGAGGATTAGGGCTGTGAGAGAACCAAATACTTTTTCAAAAGGCAATAGTCAAGTATAAGTCACGTTGCAAGGGCAAGGGACAGTTGGAACATGAGATGATACTAGAGGATTAATAGATGAGACTATTGTTGGATGTTGTGGACAATGTGGTAGGTGATTGGTGGAGGTGGAGCAGAGGTAACTATTGGAGCTAAAACAACATGTGAAACATCTTGAGGACCGGCTTCAATGGCAGAACAAGAGAAGAATGGAGTTGTCTCAAAGAAGGTAAATCAGACAAGATACTACTAAATTTGAAGATGAGAGCAACCCAAATGAGACAATTGGTAGGCTTGGTAGAAAGTATGTTTACCTGAAGTGAAATCATGGACAAAACTCATACAATCAAAGACAAATAGAAGGACTATGCATAGTGTGTTGAGGGTACAAAAAGGAAAAATGAAGGCATGTTGTTGATCAGATAATATGTTGTCAGAATTGCATCACTATTATTTAAGGAGAGTACGAGCAGTTTCGACCAAGTCACAAATTTTTTGTTTAACACAATTTTGTTGTGGTATGTGGGGTGCATGTGTTTCACGGAGAATTCCTTGCAAGATTAGAGAAGCCTAAAACTAGGAAGACATAATTGCAGGCTTTATCTGTGTGCAAAAATTTAATTGAAACACCAAACTGATTGTGCATTTCATTTGAGAAACCATGAAAGATGAAACAAAATACCCAAGTACATTGGGAAAAATCATTCATAAAAGTCACTAAATATAAATAACATAAAGTAGAACATACTTGACTAGAACCCCAATTATTGACTATTACAAGAACAAAAGGTCACAACACATTTATTGACTTAAGGATTGCAAGTATGACGAATATGTTTTCCTAATTGACAAGACTTGCATTGAATGGACTTAATTGTGGAGAAACTAGGAACCGAAAGACATAATTTTTCTAGGCTAGGGTAAATGAAGAGTTGATGAGCAAGATTTGGGGAGGCATGAGAGGCACATGCATGCAACCGGTGATCATATTTGGTAATCATTGAAACTTGTGTCCTTATCCAACTGTTTGTCCAATATGCCAATCCTGAACAAGAATAGAGTTATTAAAAAGCAGAACTGAATAGCTCAGGGAGACTGGTGAGTTTTTATTTTTTATGAAAATTAAAAGGATATCAGGGGACAAATACGACACAATTTAGGGAATGGTTGGGAATGGGATATGTTCTTTTGATGCCACGATTTGGGATTTGAGTACCAGGTCCTTCCCCCCTCTACTGGATTGCATGATGTTCTGCTTGTTATGCTTTTTATGCCAGATCTTCCTCCTTACTAACTACCCACTCATCTTTCTTTGGTGAAATTCCCCTTCTATGCTATCTTTCTTAAATCTGCAGGATGGGCTTTCATCTCTTAACATAACCTTAATTGGAGTCCTATTGGTTTCATACAAGAACAACTGAATATCAAGTTTAGAAAGAATAATATATTTCTTCTGTATATCAATAATGAGGCCATTGGACCTATAAATACATGAGCTGCTGGTTATTTTAGGAGATATACAGAGATAATTCTAA
The DNA here is from genome assembly GCA_016859785.1 of Macrotyloma uniflorum. Classification (NCBI taxonomy): domain Eukaryota; kingdom Viridiplantae; phylum Streptophyta; class Magnoliopsida; order Fabales; family Fabaceae; genus Macrotyloma; species Macrotyloma uniflorum. Next base: position 53,913 of record BDMB01000020.1, read on the forward strand.
GAAAACAAATCCCTTTAATTATGGGATTGTTATTAAATACATAATCATAGTATTATTAATAAGATACACCTGTAATAAAGAATAAAATTATTGTAAGGATAAAATATAAAATTCCTAAAATACATAATGAGCAGCAAGATTTTGACATAATGTTTCTGTATTCATGTGCTTTTGTGGGATGTTTTTCCATTACATGTGAAAATTGATCTTTTCTGATTTATATTTCCTACTCAAGTTCAAATCATGGATATTCTGTATTTTCACTATTAGGATGTTTCAAACTTTTTCTCATTCTGAACTTTTTATATGTTCTCTCAGGACCTTATCCAATACTTGAAGCACACTTGCCCTGCTCATCTTTATGCAACTTCAATTTCACCACCAGCCGCACAACAAATAATATCATCCATTAGAGTTATTCTTGGAGAGGATGGTTCCAATAGAGGTTTGGCTTGCACATTTTCTGCTTTCCTTTGCATTTGTATTGGTTTCTTATGAGCATTAATCCAAATAATGTCCTTCTACTTTGTTTAACTTGCATTAAATTAAGATGTTTCTATATAGGTGCGCAGAAACTAGCACAAATTCGAGAGAATAGCAACTTTTTCAGGTCAGAACTGCAGAAGATGGGATTTGAGGTTCTTGGAGATAATGATTCTCCAGTAATGCCAATCATGCTTTATAACCCAGCCAAAATTCCTGCCTTCTCGAGGGAGTGCCTCAAGCAGAATGTGAGAACATCAATATCCAACTATTTATGCTCTTGTTCATACCCTATCTCATGGATAAGAATGAATTTGTTAATTAATGTTTACAATTTTTTAATCCAGGTTGCTGTTGTGACAGTGGCGTTTCCTGCAACCCCACTGCTACTGGCTAGAGCACGTATATGCATATCTGCTGCCCATTCAAAGGAAGATCTTATCAAAGCGTTGCAGGTGTGCATTTGGATTTTCTTTCAACTTGTTATCTTTTGAAAAATACACAAGTGGTTCCTGTGTCAATTTTTAGAGCGAGGTTTAGTGCAACGTTATTGTCTGTAAGAAAATGGTTATTTTCTATTCTACAGCAATCTAAAATAAATTCCCCTTTTCTCTCCCCTGCTTGAGTCAGATATCGAGGGTTAATATGCATGTCTTGTCGTTTCATTTGTTTAGATATGCTTAGGATTTTATTTAAAATTGCTACTTTCTTGATATGTTTTGCGTGGTAATTTGCTACGATTGTTCTTCTTTTTTAGGTTATTAGCAGAGTGGGTGATCTAGTTGGCATAAAATACTTCCTAGCTGAACCAACAAAGCTGCAACAAGGGGGTAAAGCTGTGAAGTTTGATTGAGAGAGAAGTTTCTAGAAGCTGGAAGGGGAACAAAGACTACTGAAGATAGTGCTGTAGGATAAGAAGGCATTTTGTTTAAACGAGGGATTGGTTTCAATGCTCTGTATGATTTCGTTGCTTTATGTTGCCATCTTCGAAAGTGTGGACTTTGCCAGGAAGAGCAGATTCATATAACATATCCTAAAGGGAAGTCTGTTCCTATTTTACCCAGCCGTTAGATAATATTAACATGTATAGTTGCAGTTTGTTTATTCATTTAAAACTGATTTTTGCTTGCAATTTTTATCAAGTGAAATTCAAGATGATTTATTGGGTTGTAATTTTGAATGTGATCAGTTCTTGGAAAGTGTAGGCCGGTTTATATTAATAATATAAATTTTATCAGATAATAATATATCCGATGTTATACTTTTTATAAGAAAAATTGATTTTAATTTACATAAAAATATAGTTTATATTTTTTTATCAAGTCTAAGTTGTTGATGGTATCCTATTCATATATATAATTATATTACAATTAAAATTATATATAATTATATTACAATTAAAATTATTATTAATTATAAGATAATTATTTCAAAAATATTTCTTATTAATTTTAATTTTTTTTAATTTATTATTTATTATTATACTTGTAAAATTCAAATATCTTTCTCCCTTTTTTTTTTTTCATAATATTTCATTACCTTGATAAACGTTTCTTATATGGATTTGACAATCTATCCACAATATATTTTACTAACGACCATTTTAATTTATTATATTTCTTAATTTTAAAATAATAAATGAACGCTGATATTTTAATCAAATAAATTTATTCTTGAAAAGTTAAAATGTATAAAAAAAATGTAACATTTAAATTTATGACAATTTCTTAAAAATGTTATAAAATACATAGGCATTATATGATGATAATTATAATATAGTCAAAATATTCTTGCATTTAACTCATTCTCAAATGAAAAATAAGTAGTAGACATTTATACTTACTAACAGTAAAAGAGAGAGGAGTGTATTTAGGATATTTGATATAATGTGATTAAAGAAAAAAAGGAAAAAAAAAAGTAAGTAATAAGGTGTTTGAAGTGTTCGTGTTTTATTAATTTTCTCAAATATGTTAAAATTAGAGTATATGTATAAATAATTATTTGAATACCACAATTATTATTTTTCATAGGTGTACTTCTTTTCTATTACTTAATATTTTCTTATGTGTCTTTTTATTAATATATGTTGATTTAAATTTATTTGTATGAGACCAATACAAAGTGTTCCAAGTTAAGGAATTCATTTTTTAACATGTAATTTTTAAAAATAATAATAATATTATTTTTTTAATTTATTTTAAGTGACTAGTCAACTTGTTTATTTTAATCTAATAACTCAAATGTTATTATATATATTTCAAACCCTATCCATGCTTATATTTTAATATTTATTTCCATTTTAATTTAATATGTCTTTATATTAATTTTAAAGTGCTAAATTATTTTTAATTATTATTAAAAATTTAAATGAATAAACAAATAATGCATTTAAAAGTTAGAAATTATAATAAATATATAAGAATAATGGGTAACATCTCATATTTAAATATAAATTTAAAATTGTAATTATTTATTATATTATTAATCATTTATTTTTTTTATTAATAATAAGCATATTTCTTTTAAATAATTAAAATGGAGATACATTAAAAATTTATAAATGAAATAAATTTCAAAAATAAATTTTTAAATTTATAATACTCTCATGTTAAATATAATCATTACATTTAAATAAATATAAATTAAAACACATAAAATAAACTAGTAATTCAAATGAGATATTATTCAATTAAAATTTTAAACATTTAAATTATGATAACTCGGTATTAATTCATCATTTCAAACTTGTTAAATCATTCCTCTCACTTTTATATCACACACACAACATCATATTTCATACTCATCAAATGTTCACATAATCTTCTAACCATCTTTTCAACAAAAAAATCATATCATACACCCTACATAATCCTTTGACTATCATACATTTTTTCATTCATTAATATTTCACAACTCAACACTTGATGATTAGTATCAACAAATACATTGAATTCAGAATTAAAAGATTTTCACCTATCATAATTCCCTTAGGTTGACTTTCACAATTTAAGTAACATTATTTGAATTGTAGTTTTTCTCATATGACAAGATAAATTTCTAAAATTGACCAAAGCACCTTATTCCATATTACAAGTCAAGTAATAGAAATATCTATTAACTTTCACCACTTGATGTGAACTCAATATCATTACAGTCAAGATATATTAGACAAATCTCTTAATTTAATGCTCACACACAATTAAATCACACAATAAAAATACATTCGTATTTCCTGTATTCATAATCCATTCTAATCAATACATACTAATTACAACATCTACCATGTAATATTGTACTTTTTTTTATGTAAATATTATTATAATCATAAAATTAGAAATTACTATAATAATAATTATTAAATTATTTAATTTCTATTATTAGAAAGTTTATTTAAAAAATTATTTAGACAAGATTAGTTAATTGAAAAAAAAATGATGACTTAAGTCCAATTCCTTTTAATCCAAATTCTCGTTAAAAAAAGGAAAATTAAAAATATGAGAAAAAGAAGAAATTTATATTTATAAAAGCTTTCTTAGGAATTTTCTCTTCTAAAATCTTTAAAATCCTAAATCATATCCTGCATTTTCAAATCAGGTACAATCAAATAAATATTCAAAAAATTCATTCTTTCTCATCCTCTCTCATCCTCTGTCTTTATTTCTACTTTATTGTCTTTATCTAAGGTAAATTTCTTAAAGTTCACGCTCTTTATTATATTTCTTTTCTTCTATCTCATTATTAATGTAACTACTTTAATATATATGATTTTGTAAATTTTCTAGTCTTATTTGTTAAAGAGAAATCTATCTTAAAGTTCTCCACTTTTATTTTTCTTTTGAGTTTAAACTTCATTGAGGTAAGAATAGTTGATTCCAAATCTTAATCATTCGTTTAGTATATTTTATTTTATAAACTTTGAAGTATTATATTTTTATGATATTGATACGTTTCTATTATTTTAACCCAAAAAGTGAGTTAATTGGTTATAAAAACTTAGGTTTTAATATAATAAATGTCCAAAATAGAGTTTTTTTAGAACAAGTTATGTTTAAAATAAGTTTTCTATATTTTTATAATCATTGTTTTTAGAAACAGACATAGTTTCTACTACCAGTATGCTTAGTGAATGTTTTTTAAGGAAAATTTTACTAAAAAAAATAAAATTCGTTCAATAAATTTGAAGTAGAGGTTATACACTTAAATTTTTCTCATTTGACTGAGTAAAATTATTGAGCTCTAAGCAAAATTATCTTATTTTGAATTCTCATTTTTATAATAATGATTATAGAATTATTGATAGTTATTCTATATTATTTCTCTATACTTTTGAAAAATAGAACTTATATTTTTTAAAAATAGAACTGTGATAAATATAATTGATATGCTATTGAAATTTTATTAAATTCATATGATTTTATATAAATATTTTTGGATTATAAATATGATTGATTTTAAATTCATGAAATGATGATAAGTGTTATTATGATCAAGAGAAAGATTCAAATGGCAATTGAAAGAATATGTTGTGATTGAAAAATTTGGTAACATGATAGTATGAAATTAATTCATGAATAAAATTTAAAATTACCTATAGGGTAGAAAAAAATATATGAAATGATGAGATTTCTGTAATTTGAAGTCTTGATTTCCATGTGAATAAGTTATAGAGATACATTGTAGTATAATTCAAGAAGGTTGAATTTGGGGAATGGAGGGTGGCAGATGGCCCAAGTCGTGATATACGCAATGTGAAATAGGGGTTGTCTCGGGCCTTATACTTTATTACCTAACTAAATCACTAACTATATTGTTTATTAAAAGGACTGCACACATTGTATATGTGGAGTGTATTGTATTGTTAACTAGTATAAGACCAGTATCACCTAAGTGATAAGATTGATAGTATGTTTGGGATCTTAATGTATCAATAGTATCGAGATTAATATGATTATAGTATGATGAATTATGTGAGTGAGGTATATGACTAGTATAAGTGAGAAAATAATTATTTGAAAGTTTTGAACAATATTGTTATGAATGAATGACAAAAGTTTGGCTTGTTATTACTTACAAGTTTATTGATAATGGATTTTAGTGTGATTAAATTTTAATTTATATGAATTATTCTCTTGATAAAAAGTGATGATACATAATTTGTTAAGATACAACTTCAATTTATATTAACTATTGTATCTTTTGATAATTTATTTTCTGATAATTATTATATATGCATATTTTATATTTTGATGGAAAAAATTGGTAAGGAAAAGACTCACCCTTCCAATTAACTTTTTAGGAAAACAGTATGATAATATTTCCGAGGTACTCATTTTATAGATGGAAATTAATTTTGTAAGACATTCCTACTTCATCTTGTTTTAGTATAAATTTATTTTGAGTATAAGATTTTCTTTTGTCATACATATGGATGGGGAATTCTATGTTCTATAAAAAAAACTATCTTTTTTATGAATTCTTATTTATCAGTAGTATATGTTTTGAGGTACATAGGAAAAATAATCATCATTTAAAATTTTACAGAAATAAGTCATGATATTATCTTTTTATGAATCTTTTATATATATTTTATTTTAATTTAATTATGAGTTTGAAAAATAAAATTGAAATATTATCCATTTATTTATTTAATTTAAAAAAATTACTTAAAATTTTAATAATAAATATGAAAATTTGAGGTGTCACACTACTAAACTATACATACAAATATCATATACATGATACTCTACTTTACCTTTAACACACAAAAAATATACCTATTTTGTGTTTATAACGGAATAAAAATCTGCTCATAAATTATTAATAATTTCAAAACATCATAAAATATAAAATGTCCAAACACAAAATATTCACTTTATTCAAATTTATCACTTGAAAATAAAATATCTTTACAAATATCATAATAAAAAAAAGTTGTAAAATTATTTTTCAATACAAAATTAATTCTCTTTCAAACAAAACTTGAAACTATTGTTTTGTTTTTCCGTGTCAAGACACGATCATCACAGTATTAATAAAACTACAAACACAAACAACAAGAATAAACTAATGTAAATAAAATCAATCAAAATATATAATTCATAAATTCATCCTCACAATCATCTATCTAAATATACTCAGATATTCAAACCATCATAGTTGTTCTCAATCATTCATCACATTCACCCATTCACATACACCTAATATTTTAGACAGACTCTTCCGGGAAATTATATGGAATTCTTGACCTCTGAGGCTAGCACCTAAATATATTTCCTTAGTTATTGGGCCATAGACAAATCTCAAGAGTCTTTTTCACCTCCAGATTTTCTTGTCTATTCCCTTCTTCTAGTACCGACATGGTAGGGTAACCCCTACATACACATATTAAAGAGTTGATGGCTCAATCCACCTAGTGATAAGTGTAGTAGAAGTCTTCGTCGACCTCTCACCACATGATACTCCTGTCTACATAACTAGAATACCATTAGAAGTCTGGATACCCTATCTAATATCTCTAGATTTTCATATGTATACTAAAGTTATATCAAATAGTACCCGTGGTAACTATCTGGTTTACACGTACAAAAAAAAACACACAACCAATCCAAAAATTATACAACATATCAAATCAATCTCATTAACATCAATCAAAGTTATTTTCATTTTCATTGGCTCCTTGCCATCACAGAGTCCTTGTCATCATCACAAATTTCTTAGCACCTTTGTCATCACAATTCCTTGACACTTTTTCCATTACAATTCCTTATGACCTTAGTCACAATTCACAAAACAAAATTCACATTATTATCATCAATCTCATTTCACAATCCAATTTCAATTACAATACATCATCAAATCGCACATCACATAACTCAATAGTTTAATTATACAATAAATATCTTATAACATTTTATCATATTTCACACACATATATATACTCTTTTAATACAAATTAGAACATAAAAAATTATCTAAAAATAATAAACTTTCGCTAAAAAAAAATAATTTTGAAAATATTTCGCTTATCCTCATAACACGACCTTTAATCACTAAAAAAATTCATATATTAAGTATTTCACATTATTTTCATGTAAAAAAAATCATTGATTAGTTAACATTCAGGACTAAAAATTTTAAGAAGGAAAGTTTCCCAAATTCGTAACAAAAACATTTTAAAAGGGGTTCATAATTTCAAAACGAATAAATTTCCTGACAGGGTAATCTTTAATTACGAAAAAAATTGTATCTTAAATTATCCATGTCATTTTTATACGAATAAATTATAAAAAAAAAATCATTTTTCCTTAATTCACTAGCCTAATGACCATATTGTTGCCTAATCACCAAATGGGTTTTTCTATCAATTTAATTCTTTCATAGACCAACATGGTCATCCAGCAACCAAGTAGTATCCAACAATTTTTTTTTTTCTGATAGTGTGATATTCGAAATTATTATACTTAATATTATGATTTTTAAATATATTTAAATAAATAGTTATTACATGTTATTAAAATATATGTATATATATAGCTATATATGATTTTTTTTCAAACATAAGTAAATTTTCAAACTAAAGCGAAAACTAATATTATTCAATCCTTAAACAATATATTCAAGAAGATAATAAATTCTGAGTTTAAATCAAATATTATTCATGAAATATCTCCAACTAGTTATGGAGTTCAAATGGAAGGAGATATATGAATTGAGTGTTTAAAGCGGTAATAAAGTTTCTCTTACAAGACAAGTTTTATGTAAAATCCTCCACCAATCAAATGGTGGCACATCATAAATCAACCTTCGAATTAGGTGTTACCATTTGCATGGTTTAGAAACAATGAGATAAAGTAGAAATAAAATTTCTTTCTTACACTCAATTTCTTATTTTTACATCTAGTGATATAATTTAAATAAAAATTAGGGTGTTACAAATCAACCTAACCTAATTGTATATATTAAAATTATTCAATAATTAAGTTATAATGTAAGAAAAATTAAAGACCAATATGTATTTATAAAAAATATTTAGAGATTAATTGAAATAGGAAAAGTTTAGAATAATAAGAATTTTATGTAAAAACAATCAAATCCTTAGACGTGTAAAAGATTAATAAGTTTTACATTTTTAAATAATTGATATATTATTCATATTTCTGATAATTATATGCAAAATATAAGGTGTTATAAATAGTAAGTCTATAAAAATACTATAACTATCTCTCTCTAAATTGGTATGAATCATTCCAAATCAATATTTATTTATTCAAAATAACTTCTTATTTGGTTTATAATTTAGTCTAACTTTTAAAATTTTATATTATCATATAATACTAATACTAATAATAATAATAATAATAATAATAATAATAATAATAATAATAATAATAATAATAATAATAATAATAATAATAATAATAATAATAATAATAATAATAATAATAATAATAATAATAATAATAATAATAATAATAATAATAATAATAATAATAATAATAATAATAATAATAATAATAATAATAATAATAATAATAATAATAATAATAATAATAATAATAATAATAATAATAATAATAATAATAATAATAATAATAATAATAATAATAATAATAATAATAATAATAATAATAATAATAATAATAATAATAATAATAATAATAATAATAATAATAATAATAATAATAATAATAATAATAATAATAATAATAATAATAATAATAATAATAATAATAATAATAATAATAATAATAATAATAATAATAATAATAATAATAATAATAATTATTGTATCTATAATTTATTTTGTGTATTAACCATAATTATACTTGACTTCAATCAAAATCAAACCAATAATTCATCAACACAACTTATATCTCTAAAAGTTAATAAGAATTATAACAAGTATTCACACATTCAATAATTTTATCAAAACACATTCTTTGTATAATTCAAACAAAGTGACTATGTTACCAATGGTCAAATATTCTACCTTAAAGTACTTTTATGACATTCAACTTAAACTAGCTTACTTTGCCTTAAACTTTAGTTTTAATTCCTTTAAATTTACACTAAAAGGTTAAGTAAAAGATGTTCTAACTTGATTTTAGAGTACTTGATTTTAGAGTACCTAATTTACAAACAGACTACATCACTATAAACTTAGGCTAGTATAAATTCATCTTGAAGAGAAAAATCTCACACATAAAGGAGTTAGAACCCACATGCAAGCCAAACTAAAAAAATTAAGAAAACTTGGAGGAAAGATGAATTTACTCTATTCATGATTTTAATAGGTTGAAAATGTTCTACTCTCTAAGAAACTCATGAAGCTATGTTCAAATCTTGAAATACATGAGAAATGAAGCTAAAATCTTATAGAAAAGACAGAAAATTAATTTTTAGAGAGATAATTGATTTAAATAAAATAAAATTTGAATAGTTAAATATTCTATATATATATATATAAATAAAGAAAGAAAGAAAGATAAGTATTGTATATATAGGGACTAGGTACCTTGAAGTGGTCCTCCCACGAGTCTTTTAAAGTACTCTAAAGTCGTGCTGGTTCATCATGGGAGGGGTATTATTTAGTATGTAAATAGAGATAAATACCTAATTAATACCCTCTATTTATTACTGTAATACTATTTAGTAACAAATTATCTTAGTGGATCAAAATTATAACTTTATTTAGTGGGTGTAGTATATTTAAACTGACAGATTTAGTGAGTGTACTGGATCTCAACTAACAGGTGTGGTGAATCTATACTATCATATTTGACTTGTTGGGCTTAACGTGTTGGACCTATCTTATTAGACCTAGTCCTATTGGACTTTGTTTCAGATCTCTATAAAATTTTATGACTAAGATTGAGTACCTTTCAGATATATTCAAAATAGTTTTAGTTATATAATTATCAGTTATATATTTTTTAATTTAATTTATAATATAATTATATATAATATTATATATATTATATTATAATTTTTAAGTATGTTTTAATAGATTTGTTAAAAGATGGTAAAAATATTTTTATATTAAAAAATATGTGATTATTTTTCAAAGATTAAATGAAATTAGAGAGAAAGAGAAAAAAGAGAAAGAAATCCTAAAAATTGAATTGATTAAAAAAATAAAAATAGATTAAAAAATAAAAATTAATTAAAATCAATTTTTTTTAAATGACAAAATTTGCTTTAGATTTTCAATTAGTAAAATATCAATGAAGCCAAATTTTTTATTATATTTAAAGGTAAAATTATATATTTAAAATTAAATAACAAGAAATATATATATATATATATATATATATATTTCTTAAAAATTATTTTATGATTTAATTATATTATATTTATATTTATAAAAAATATGATTCTAAATTTGTATAAAATTATATAATTTATCTATAAATATAAGAATGATTAAAATTATAAATAAAATAATAATTATAAAATAAACATTATAAAATATTTTTATATATAATAATTTTTTATTATAAAATATATAATATAGTTTTTTAATTTTTTATATTTTTTAAAAAATAATTAATTTTTTATAATAATAAAAACCACAAAATTGATCAAATTAAATAATAATTAAACTTAATTATAATACTTTTTTTATAATATTTTATAATATAATATAATTTCTGGTTTAAAATTACTATATATAATTGGTGTAAATTTACTTGTATTTGACCATGAAATTGCTTGAAATGAGTTATGATTGAGATTTAGAACTTGATTTTTGCAGTTTCTTGTGTCGTACTCAAGGTTTTTGTTCAAGTAAATGGATTTGGGTTGCTCTTAAGTATCTTTGTCTCAAGCGAAACACCCTTCGCTTGAGTGAAAGTGCTCAGACCTGGGTATTACTCTTGGGTGTCTTTTCGGTCAAGCGAAACACTTTTTGCTTGAGCAAAAATGCTCATCACTTAAGCATTTTTGCTCAAGCGAAGAGGTTGTTCTTTGGAATATTTTTGCTTGAGTAAAATTCCTTCCGCTTGATCGAAAATATTTGGATTCTGAACAATATGAAATGTTAAAAAATGAATTTATGAAATTAAATAAGAAATAAACAAAATGGTAGAAACTCATGAGCTTGTTCTCTATGAAATAAAATTGAATAATATATTTTTAACTTAAAAAGTGTGGAATGTTGAAAATCATAAATCTTTAGATTATTGAGTTGTTGATGAATGATGTTAAATGAATTAATATGATATGGTTTTGAATGAGTTTTAGAGATACTGATATTGAAGGTATGTTTTGGAGAAGGAAATGAATGTTTATACTATTAGCTTTGAATCAAGGATTTTGAGTACTAAAGATAGATTGGAATATATTTGAGAATTATTACATTATATGTGATTTTTCACTAAGAGTGAGATGAATAAGAGAGATGATATGTATTAATTGATGTAAAATGGTGGACTAATTAAACTACAATTGACTAGCATATAATGACTTGTAATGTTTGTGTTTGAGTCAAATGGTTATCATGAGACACTATTTGACGGTAATTTTAATGTATATGAAATTATCGAGATTTACTTTGTAAGGAGGTATCTAGATCTCAAATGGTATCATAGTCATGTAGACAGGGGTATCATGTGGTGTGAGGTCGATAGAGTTCCAGTTACACTATTTCATGGTGGAAGTAACTACCAGATATGTGCTTAGGAATTATAGTGTGTGACGCCTGAATGGGGATAAACAGATGACCCTAAGGTGAAAAAACTCGAAAATGGACAATGTTTATTACTCAGACCGTTAAGCATGAATGATGTTAGTCTCTGAGGTCAAGGATTCCATATTATTATTCGGATGAATCTATCTAGTGAATAGGTATTTGTGAGTAATTGCATTTAAGAAATATTTGTATTAGTGTTTGATTGAAATGAATTATAAGATGTGGATATATTGAATGATTGAGAATGACTCTTAAGTATCTACTTATATTTTAGTATTGAGTTTAGTTTTGTGTAAATTAGCTTATCCTTGTGTTATTGTTTTATTGTAATTTTTGGTACTGTTATGATTATGTAGTGAGATAGAAGCATATATTACTACAAATATATTTTCAAGAATGATAATTTTATTGTGAAAATGAATTTCGTTGTGCTGTATAATCATAATTTAAGTTTTTTCAGTATTATAAATATTTTATTTTAACATTTTAAATGATATTGCGTGAATGTTACATTTTTACAACATATACGAGACAAATATACTAAAATTTTGTGATATTATTATGTAAAAGTGCAAATTAATATTAATTATATTTTTTAAAAAATATAGAATAATATTTTGTGTTAGTTACAAATATATTATTTTAATTCATGATTATTAATTAGTGAGTTGCATATATTTTATTTTTTTTAAAATTATTTTTATTTTTATATTTTTTAAAATTCAATTCAATTCTTAATTTTTAAAAATATATTGGTTTAATCTATTTTATATTTAAATTTAATATTTAGTATTTAATATAATTTTATACTTAAATATAATATTTAATAATATTTATTATTACAAAGTTGATAAAAAAAATTAAAATCATATAATTTTAAAAATTAAATAACTGCATTAATATATAAGAATCAAAATCTTTTTTTTAAATAAGTAAAGAAACTGATATTTAATTAATTTAACATTTTAATCAGTTAAATAATTTAAATAATTAACTCCATCTGCGAAACACAATAAATTTTTTTACAAAAACAAACATAAAACTCAATTGTGAAACTTTACCATAAAATCTTGTATAAAGTCAAATTTATTTATTTTTCTCAAAAATACTATTTTTTATGCACCTTTCCGTAAAAACAAATAAGTTAAAAAAAATATGTTCCTTTTTACTTCATTTTAATTTTTATTAAACGAAATAATTAACAAATCTTCCTACATCCATGTGTTCAATTTCTCTCCTGTTTCCCGTTGTTTCCATCTTCATCGTTTTGTTCTCCGCTTATTAAACCATTCGTGCAATGACACTCAACTAAAAACAAAATCTAACTGCAGGTTAAAACCATCCCCGCTTGATCAGAGAAAGAGAGGTTCAATGGCGACGAGGTACTGGGTAGTGTCTCTCCCCGCTCAGAATTCCGCATCTACTCTGTGGAACAAATTGCAGGAACAAATCTCCAAACACTCCTTCGACACTCCTCTTTACAGAGTACTTTCTTTTTCTTTTATCCCAACGCATCACCTTATATAATCAACACCGTCTCATCTTTTCTTCTCATTTTCTCTCTAATTCGCAGTTCAACGTCCCCAATCTCCGCGTCGGAACCCTAGACTCTCTCCTCTCTCTAAGCGACGATCTCGTCAAGGTGCGTAAAATTCCCCGTCACACCAACACATTATTCACCTGTTTATGATTACGCTTCCGGTGCGATCCTTGATATTGCGGACAATTACGGAGGAATGTTGTCACGTTGTGGCTGCAATTGCGGTTGCAGATTCTTAGGCCTTGCTCATTGTTTATTTGTTCGCTGTGCTTGATCTATTTCTTATGTGTGTGTAGTCTAACAACTTCGTGGAGGGTGTGTCGCACAAGATCAGGCGGCAGATTGAGGATCTGGAGAGAGTGTCGGGCGTGGTGAGCAGTAGTTTGACGGTGGATGGAGTTCCTGTTGATTCGTACTTGACGAGGTTTGTTCGATTGGAATCTGTGAATACTGTGTTCTGATTCTGATGATTTTGTTGTTGTGTGATGGTGATCTGGTGGTGCTCGGGTGGTTGCAGGTTTGTTTGGGATGAAGCCAGGTACCCGACTATGTCGCCGTTGAAGGAGATTGTGGATGGGATTCATGGTCAGGTGGCAAAGATTGAGGATGATCTCAAGGTTATTCATACTTCTGATGCATATTTGGACATAATTTGATTTTGTTGTGTGAGAGCCGATTGCGTAGACTATTTTCTTTACAGTGATGTATATATATCCTGTGGTAATTTAGTTGTCTTGCCTACTATTGAGAAAGGTAAAGTATGTGCTTTTCCTTCTTGATTACTTCCTGTAGGTAATGGATTAGTAACACATTAATTTGGTTGAAAATGAACAAAATTTGATAGGCTATGTTTCTTATGGCTTTCACACTCTGACTGAGTAGCTTATGTAGACAAAATTTATGTAGTGGTTACTTTCACGATACTGCTTATTTATTCTACGCTTGGATAAATTCAACAGAGTTGTTGCTATCATGCCAAGTGGGTCAGTTCTGTTTTTTATTTGGTCTTTATACAGTAAATTAGATTTCATGCAATCCAATTCTGTGAATATATTTTAAATAATCTTTGGCCATTTCATCTTGTAGACGAATTTGTATATTGGTTTTGGTTGATAGATTTTACTAGTTACTTAAATTTCACTTATACATATTGTTAATGGTTTCTTGTGGCAAGCGGACCAAGTTTGTCGTAATATATTAGAATAAAAGTTGTCGTACAGCAGGGACTTGTAAGGAAATTGTAGTATTTAATATCTTGTTTAAAACTTGAATAAAGAACACTATACAGAAAATATGCACCTAATGATCCCCAGTGATAAAGCTTTTTCATTTATGAAATATCAAGGGAAAAACAGTTGAGATTGAATTTCCTCTATCTTACTCAAATGATTCCTAGGATTATATAAGTATGATTCTACTAATCAATGTTACGGAGTTCTGTAAGTTTACACATTTATAAATTCAACTCAATTTGTCAAAGTATGATCCTTGCTTTAAGTTTAAAAACTTAACCCACTAATAGCTCTAAATCCATACCTAGCATTTAGAGTTATTAGGTGATGTGACTTAGAACTGACTTAGAAAATGTTTCCCAACCAAAATCAAAGTTAAAAACCAAAAGACGAATAATAAGTTCATCAAAAGAATTAAGAACAGAATCAATTACTAACATTGAATAATAGATATCATAAATATAAATCAAAAGGAATACAAGATAGTTTGACAGATTATATTCAATCTCAACAAAAAGGGAATTTAGCTACTCATGGTGATGAGTGCAAATCTTATAGATTAAAATGGAAAATGAGTAGAAGAAAGAAAGTTTGTTGAATCTCCCGTTTCCAAGTGGTTCTTCAAGTTCTCCTTCATTCTTAACTCTCTCTGCTCTCCCCTCCTTTTTTGTTCTTCTGCCTTTTTATATCATCTATAATTAAAACAGAGTGGCAGGAAAGAGAGTGAACCGCTCAGCCTTTGTCAAATGGTTGAGTTGTTTGGAGAATTCTTCAAGCTGAAGAAACTTGAACCGCTGAGCGCTTTCTGAAAGGCTGAGCACTTTGAGGTCAAAATCAACTTTCCTCTTTGGACACAATCCACTTAGTGCTTTTCCAACGGTTTAGCTCTATGAGTAAGCTTCAAATCCTTGCTCTCTGCCTCTTATCCGCTTAGCGCTTTACCAAAGGCTGTGTGGTTTGATGAGCTTTAATCTTCCCAAGTCTTTCTAAGTCCTACAAGGTTAGAATTAAAATCCCTCAACTCATCACAAAACATATTATTTACAAAACCTTTTAATTTTCTTAACAATTGAGGGGTTAAATAACAAAATATTCAAATAAGTCAAGTAAATAAGTGTCGAAGTACAAGGTAAATATCTACAAAATAGACACTAATCACATATTTCATTCATTCAAAATTTCAACTAATATTTGTTAACTTGTATTAGAGGAGTTATTGGTATCAGTTTTCTGTCTGGGTACAGTTCTCTATCAATCATATATGTATTACTTATACTGTTATCAGTTTTCCCTCCCTTCCCTAATTCTAAACCCCATGGTAACATAGCAGTACCATCTGCCTTGGGAGGGAAAACCCTATTCTTTGTCTACCTAATAGTAAACCATTTTGTATGTTAAAAAGAAAGTGGTCTAGTTGTGTTCTGGTTGTCGCCAGCCTTCTCTTGTGTTCTTTTTGCATGTTATCGCAATCAACAGATGGTCAAGTTGACAATAGGTTGTGTGTGCTTGCTGGTGCTGAGGGAGGGCCACAAAGGAAAATGGTAAATGGCAGTGGTGCCTTACTGTGTTTGGTGGTGCTGGAAGTGAGTTTTTTTTTTTTTTTTTTTTAAAGTCTTAAAGGAAGATATTTTTCAACCAAAGCAATTCACAAATTACCTTCTGCCACTAGATTGAGTTATAGTATTCTGATTTTTACTTCTCCAAGTTAGAGAGTTTTCTCTAGAAAGGTACAATACCTTGAAGTGAATCTCCTATAAGTTATTGACCTTGCATAGTCAATGTCCATGTAAGCTTCAAGTATTGTATTTCCATTTCTATTATATAAAGTCTCCTCTTCATAGTGTCTCTTATAAGGTATTGCAAAATTCTATAGGTGACTTGGAAGTTGGCTAAACCGAATTAACAACAAATGCAATATCTCTTGTGTGAGACAAGTAAATCAGTTTCCAACTAGGCATTGATACATCTTATCTACTATTATACTATCATTTGCATTACCCAATTTAAGATTCAAATCCATTGGAGTAATTGTAGGTTACAAGCTGCCATATGTGTCTCCTTAAGCAAACCTATGATATAATTTTGTTGAGATACAAAAATACCTTTCTTGGAGTGAGACTCTTCAATTCCCAAAAAAATGTTTCAACCTCCTAAGAGTTTTTATCTCAAACTTCTTTGCTAAAGGTTGACTTCAACTGTTCCTTCCAATCATCACTAATAACAATATCATCTGCATACACTAACAAATAAACTAAGAATATAGTCATTCCCCCTGAGGTCGAGTGTTTGATAATTAAAGTGCGGTGTCCTTGGCTTTATATGTATCATGAGGTTGTCATGACCTTAGCGAATCTTTGAAACCATGCTGGGGAGATTTTTTCAAAGTCGTATATAGCCTTTTTTTTAACTTGCAAACAAAATTGCCAGCAATTTCATATACAAGAGAAACCTCCGTATAGTAATGTAGAGTTAATTTTCATGTTTTAAGGACTTAGATCCCCATTTTGCACAATGTAGATTGAATTGAATATATAAGTCTTTTCTTTTAGTCCATACAATGAAATAAATCTTAATGGCTATCTATCTACCATATGAAATTGTTTTGACCAACTTTTTAGTGGCTCTGGCTAAAATTTAATATAATGTAGATTAAATTTTCTATTTTGCCCTTAATTTGTGTTTTATGCCAGGTTCGGGTGTCTGAGTATAACAATGTTCGCAGTCAGCTTAATACCATCAATCGAAAGCAAACTGGAAGGTGTAAATGTTGTTTATTGCCCAATCATGACCTTTTAATATAATACTCTTTTATATTTCTTATCTGACTTAAATGCTTTTTTTGCTTGTTTTAGCTTAGCTGTCCGTGATCTTTCAAACTTGGTAAAACCTGAGGATATTATAACTTCAGAAAATTTAACTACCCTTCTTGCAATTGTTCCCAAGTATTCACAGAAGGATTGGCTCTCAAGCTATGAAACATTGACAAACTATGTGGTAAGAGTTACCATATTTGCTCGTATACTCAAATCTCTACTACTTACCCAAGATTATTATAAATGATGATTCACCATATTTTTCTCTTGATATATAAATGTTGAGTTTTAAAGAGTTGTATTTTTTAATTGTTGGAATTATCATTAGGATAGTTGAGTTATTATTACTTGAGTAGTTGAACTCTAACAATTTATTACTAGGATAATTAAGAAGTTCTTTATAATTAGACTAAGGTAGTTTGGAATTTTCTAAGTTTTCTATAAATAACATATTCTTGTACTGTTTTAATTGAACTTTAGTTTTCTTTTCTTCACTATTTTTTCTATCTATAAACAATCTCTTTAATTTAAATAAATAGTCCAACCATGTTTTTTAACTCTGAAATGTTTCTGTTTATTTGTAATTCTGATTAAAATAAGTATTCTAGGTTCCCAGGTCTTCCAAGAAGTTGTATGAGGATAATGAATATGCTCTTTATACAGTAACACTCTTCAGTCGTGTAGCAGATAATTTTAGAACTAGTGCACGAGAAAAAGGGTTCCAAGTAAGTATTTTTCTTAAGTTGCAAATACTGTCTTTAATTTGGAAGGATTGGTAAAATTCATATCAATTTTTTATTTTCATCCAGTAGCTTGTTTATGGAAATATGTGGGAAAGCATGAGGCATGTTATGCAATGCCAAGTGTGCAATATCAATTCGTGAGTTGACGAAAAGTATTTAATGGAATTTTATTATCATGCTTCAGATTCGTGATTTTGAATACAGTCCCGAAACACACGAGAATCGTAAGCAAGAGTTAGAGAAATTGATGGAAGATCAGGAGAGTTTGAGGGGCGCTCTATTGCAGTGGTGTTATACCAGTTATGGGGAGGTATTATTCATTATTTATCACATAATTTAATTTCTACAATTATGTCCAAAATATTAAAATGAACATTTTTCTGGTAGCAGGAAGAAACTGAGCTGATGTTTAAATCAATTATGGTCAATTACTTGACTATCTGCAATTTGCATCCTGGATTTCTTATACGTTGATGATGACTTTTCCCTGGCTAATCCACTCCTGGCATTTTTTGCGGCCCTTATTTTTTCTGTTTAAATTTCTACTTTTTGTTTACTTTTGAAAATTTTGATGTTCTCACTTCTTGCTATCATAAAATATTAATAAATTCTATAATCTCTCTCGTGCTGTAATTTCTGATTTGATGTTCTACTTTTTTTGTTTACTGAAGGTTTTCAGCTCCTGGATGCACTTCTGTGCAGTACGTGTATTTACTGAGAGCATTCTGAGATATGGTCTTCCACCATCTTTCTTGGTTAGATATACTGTGTACAACAGCTTTCAGTTTCATTTCTCTTCAATATTTTATACTGACCATTGGTTCTTGTGGTCATCCAGGCATGTGTTTTAGCTCCATCAGTCAAAGCTGAGAAGAAAGTACGCTCTATCCTTGAAGGGTTGAGCGATAGCACAAACAGGTAAGAGACTTTTTTCTGTCCACCCAAGATTGATTTATGCGAAGGAACAGACATGTTTGGGTTCAATACCTTCTCTCTCTCATCTTACCTCGAATAGATATAAAATAAAATACGATGCTTGAGAAAGCTGCTTTTTTTATTTTTTTTTAATTTAGGTTACATAAAATTTGGTATATGCATTAGAAACTCAGCAGGTTTCATACTTCTGTACATCAAAGAGAGTATAAACATATTTGGTGATTTCTTAATTATCAGAATCCTTGACTAATTTCAAACTATTTGAGATGTTGACACTTGGCACCCTTCAGTACCAGATGAAATAGAGATAGTAAGCACACGAAATTTGATGCTGTTTCTGTTGAAAATTTGTTTTAGTATCTATTATTATATGTTATTAGAAGATTTTTAGAATTCTTATTATTTTAAGTTTTTATTTTAAGATTTAGACTTGTTATGAGTATTTTTATTTATGAATTATTTTTAGATTAATAGGTGTAATTATTTTCAATTTTCAGTTATATTTTTTTATTTTTGTATTTAAAGGTTTTCATGTGAATAAAAGTGTGAACCGTTTTCAACCTTAAAATTATTGAGTTTCTCCAATTTCCAATAATCTTCTATGTAACATTGTGCATTCTTGTCAAATTCATGTGATTTTCTGTCCAAAAATCCAATGCTCCTTTTTCAAGGAAGCATCAATTTAAGACAGTCTCACACACCACCACCACATATTTATATCTTAATTGCCTTCCATTTTTGTAGGCATCGCCAACCCATCATAATCGGCAAACCCAAAACTTAATTTTCTCACTGTCTTGCTTTACTGTTGTTATTATTATTATTATTATTATTATTATTATCTTTTAACTCTACTTTTATCCTACCCCTGCAATATAAAGAAGGTATACTGCATGGAACAACATGCTCAGCAATTCAAGCAGTAATTTCTATGAAATACTTCAGGAGAACTTGCATACGCATAATAATATTTTGATCCACATAGGCCATATTTATAGTTCTATTATTTATCTATCATATAGTTATTTTGTTCTTTTTCTTATAGCTCTTTTTAATGTCACATGCTCATATTTTTATTTATCCTTTCATATTTTCCGTGCAGTGGTTACTGGAAGACCGAGGATGAAGGGGTTGGGATGGCTGGCCTAGTAGCAGGTGATGCTGATACCCACCCTTATGTCTCGTTCACTATCAATCTTGTTTGAGCGCTCCCAGAAACAAGCCCTGTCTTGTTTCAGGGTCAGGAAGGATTCCTTTGTACATTAGGGTCATGTTCCATTTTTTTATTTTTATTTTCTTTATATATATATATATAAAGATAATTTGAGTGCATTCAAGTTTCCAGAAGGATCTGGTGAATTTGAGTGTAGTATATGGTACCCAGTTTTGATCATTAATTTGTATGTTGAGTTATTTCATGTTTTCTCGTATTCAACTCGAGAAGTTCCAATCTTTGTATTTTCATGTTAGAATATCTTTAAAATATTATATAATATTTTGATTGTATCTTGAGATTTATATATCTGTTTATATTTTTGGCTTTGAGCTGATCTTCGTAATATTGACATTGAGATTAATCTGTGCGGATGATCTTCGTATTCTGGGTGAAGTTTATCTTTTTTAAAGTGAGATACACTTTAGAGGAAAAATATGAATACAACCGTTGCTTATAAATTAAAAATTGAGATTATAGATAATTTAAAATTTATTCTATTAATATTTGAATAAACAAATACTATTAGCATTTAAAGTTTGTTTTTCATTTTGTTAAATCTTTATCACAATATAGTAAATGGGTACAGTATAATCTAGTAATTTGGAAAGGAGATTTTGAAAGTGGTATTCGTGAATATTTTTAGGATTGAGTTTGAATTTTTAGGATGAGTTTGTTTCTTAATTTTTTCTCCAAAAAAGATTATGTAAAATGGAGGATGGAGGCAGATTTAGGAGAGAGAAGAGGAAAAGGGTAAAATAGAAAAAGGAGGATAATGAAGAAATTTTTTCTCGTTTGTCTAAAATCTAATGGTAAAAAGAAGTCTTCCCCTCATATATGACTTAGAGGTATGTGTTTGATTTTTTCAAAACACTATTTTAACATTTTTTTTTATTGATAAACTATGCAAAATAATTTATCGTATTTTTTTAAATAATATTAATGTGATAATTTTATAATTTAAATTTGAATGGATTTATAGGTAAGAATTTAAATTTATTTGGAAGGAACTTATAAATGTAAGATTTGAAATAACTCAATTTAGAAAACATAGAAAATTATGAGTCAAAAAAGGAAAAAAAAAAGTTGGATAAAGAAAAGTAAAACTATAGAATGTAATACATTGTTTTCCATCTTTTAATAGATAAATTGATTTTAACTCATTTTTCAAATATGCATTGATATTTTTTAATTTATGTTTTTAGTTTGAACAATATGTTAAAAAATATAATTTTGTAATATACTAATATTTAAGATGAAGAATTTTTTATTGATTAATTAAAATTTCATTAGAATAATATTATTTTAAAAATTATTAAACCCTGCAAATGTCTATTAAGTCTTCAACCTAGAGTGAAAAAAAAAGTTACCCAAAGATAAAATCCAATAATTTTTTAAATTTATGAAAAAATACATATTATTTATTATTTTCAAATATATATTTATATATATATATATATTAATTATTATATACTGAATATATTATTTTTATTATTTATTATTTTTATTATTTTTTATGTTTTTTATAAATCTATTAAAAATATTATATATAATTATAATATCATACCCATAATTAAATTATATAATTGTTGTTTAATTATATATTTTTTTCAATCAAGATGAAATTATTTAATAATTTTATATTTTTTTAACCTATATAAATTTATCGACTCTTTTTAAAAATTAATCTACCAAAAATTATATATATATATATATATATATATATTTTAATAACAATGCAAGTTTTATAAATTATAACAATGCAAGATATTATATAATTTTGTTCTCCGTAAAAGACCAAATAAGTCTCATTCACTACAGTATTTATTTATATAATTTAATAGCTAGATTAGGTAATATTATATTTTTAAAATATCTTGAAATTTTAACTTAAACTCAGTCCCTCATTTCAAAATTTTTGTCCCAAATCACTTCTAAAAAAAAAGCAAAATATCCATAAATTTAAAAATATAAGAAAAAAACGTGAAATTGATTCATTTATCCATACTCTAAAAATAAAAATTTGAAAAAGTTATATAAAATTTTTTCTACAAATTAACTTAGGTAAAAAGTAATTTTAACTTTAACAAAAATCAATTTCACATTTTTCTTTTTTTAAAGTCTTTTTGAAAAAAAAAAATTATACACCCTGTCACCCTATGTCTTTTTAACTGGTTTCTGATTAACAAATGACTAAATTGAGCTATTTAGATATTTTACAAATTATATAATCACGAATTATACAGAAATTTAAGGTAGAAATTAACAAAACTTTTACATTAAGGTAATATTTCTCATATGCTAAAAGATGCCAAGGAAAAATAATTATCCTACAACTATGTTTTTGAAAAAATAACATGTTCAACAAAAAATATTATTTACCACGAATTACAAATTTAAATAATTTTGTTAGTAAGTATAAGAATCCATGATTTAATGTTTGAAAATAAGAAGAAAAGTCTAAACTAATGAAGGTACATTGATAAGCATATGAAAATAGAAGAAAATTTGTGATTTTTCCACCCATGATTTAACAAATTCAATATGAATCAAGATGAAAGCCAATTAACCAATCAAATAAATTCAATATGAATCAAGGTGGAAACCAATTAACCAATTAAATGTCTTCTCCACTTTTTAGGATAGACACTTGATTAAGGAGAAGAAATTGAATTTTTTTTTTTATTGATTTACTTTTCAAGCCATATACTACAACATAATTAGAGATAAATAGAATACTTGACACGACACAAATTGATTGAAACTTAATTTGTGTAATATTTTATTTTTATGTAAATTATCTATGTATAAAAGAAATATTTTTAATGTAAAAATCCAGTGTGAGTTAGTTCTATAATGGTAGTGAGTTAAATGATGAAAGATGAAATTATTTAGTAAAGTTTTAAAAATGTATAAATAAAAGAACTAAATCTTTCCACCTTCATTATTCCAAATCTACCATCTCTTTAAGACCCTTTTCTCTCAAATCTCTCTACCTTCTCTCTAACCTATCTTTCTTCTCCCTCATCCTTTTTAAGATTCGAAGGTACCTAGTTAAAGTTTACAAGAAGTAGATCCTTAATAACTGATTAGAACTTTGATTTGAGTAAGTTTTTCTCACCTGAATCTCCTTCTATCCAAACTGTCACTGTGTTGCATGTGCCTTGTTCTACATCAATACTACTTTATGCTACCTTAGGTTCTTAGTGATGTGTTTGGATTTTGAAATAGGTGGTTTGATCACTAATTAGAGCACTTGAAACTTTGCTCTGTGGAGTGGAGTGCAAAGGCAGTTTTGAACCAAAATAGGTAAGGGAAGTTAGTCTTAAGTTAATTCTTATAGTGTTAGGGGAATTAAAAACGAAATTGATTTTGGTTGCTGTTTTGGAATGTTTTCCCTTGGGTCAGATTATGAAATTCTGATTTGATTAATGAATGTGCACTTTGCCCATATTTGAGGGTTGTTCTATGATTTATAAAATTGTCAAGTATGATGTTGTGTTCAATTATGTGATTTGTGTTATACTATGTGCTTTTGAATTTAGAATGAAATTTGTTATGTTGCTGGGAAAATCAAGATGAAATCTGTAGCAAATTGGGTAAAGTTGGCTTCAGACAATCTATCGAGTAAACCGTGAGAATTGAAAATAAGGGCATTTGAATGGTTGTTATTGTGACCAACTATACCTAAATTTGCTGATGATGTGAACCTGATTTTCTTATTTTGAGAATGATTTGTGTCAAGCTGATGATATAGTGAATTTTTTGTGTTTTGAGGCATGAGATAGAGATGAGATGTGAAATTAAATAATGATATTTATGTTGGCATGAGACCTTATTGCTCCTATTGAGGGGAGCTTAGTTTGATAAATGAGTATGATGTTGGTAAAGTAGTATGTATGGGTTTAGGGTTATGTTATAAGGTATCCAGACCTTAATGACTCTCTAGGTCACATAGACCAAGATTGTCATGTGGTGAAGATCGATGAAGGTCTTACCAATTGTCTTTAAGATAGTTGGTGAGGCTACCCTGATGTGTGATGGGTGTGGAGATGTTTTGTGGATGATCCTGGGGTGAAAAAGACTCAGTGGTCGGCCGGTTAGGCCCGTGGTCCTGGAGTACACATCAGGTGCTAGCCCTAGATATCCGAAATCCATATTGTCTTCCGGAAGGCGTCAACCTTGATTGTGAATGTGTGTGAAATGTATAAAGCCTTCGGTAGACTCTTACACTTATATGAAATTGTATACTTATTATTGAATGATTTTATGAATTCCTTATGATTTACCTTGTTTCAATAGCTTACCCTATTCTGTTCTCTTTCATGTGTTTGTGAATCTACTATGATCATGTTATTTTACACGTGAGCAGATAACAGGATAGATGGTGATTTCTTTGTGAATAGAGAGTAAATTAGGCATGAGGAGAATGTACAAAGTTTAGTAATTTAATATTAAATATTTGTATTATTTATTTAAAAAAAAAAAAAAAAAAATGTAATAGAAATAATATTTATATTTGCTTGGTTGATACATTAACTTAATATATTAGAATAAATAGTTATTTTAGGTATACTACATTTAATATCAAAAAATAATTAATTATTCAAGTTATAATTTTCACTAAATATTCTTCTAATATGGATTGGTTCTCTTAATTAATTAATCAAACGATGACTAATGAACGTGGTCAAATTCACTTAAAATTAATAAAAATCATCCAACTTCAGCTGAATTAGAATAGAGTGGATTTGATTTTTTTTTTTTCAATCACATGCTAGTTTCCCGGACTTCTATAATTGTAATGATTAAGGAAAAAGAGATGTAATTTCTTATTTTTTTAACTTTACATTTAAACCAACGAATAGACCTCTTCCCATTGGTATATAATTAGACTTCATAAAACTTGTCTTATGAGCCAAGTTTTCTAATGACATTTAGTAAAATATCATTAAATTTTTCTTCTTTCACAAATTTTTTATGGCTAGGAGGAAACTTAATCTCCATCGTCTTCTCCAAAATTTTAAATTATTCCATTTCTCTTTAATGTAAGGTAATATCTTTATTTTCTACTTCCTTAATTTCACTTTTATCTTATTGATTTTTCATTCTTTCACAAAATATTTGTTCTTTAAATTTTACGAAAAATTTGAGTGAAAATTAACAATATTACCATTTTTTTGTTTTAGTAGATGATTATGACGAGAACTAGAATAAAAAAATCTTGAGATTAGAATAAAATTTTTATAATATTTTAGTCTTTTTACAAAGGTTTTTTTGTTGGGTTTTGTAAATTTTTATCTTTCTTTTATTAAACTTTTGTATTTTATAATTAAAGACTTTTAGATATTAATTTTTAAATGAATAATTCGAAAATTTATTACATAGATTTAATTAGTGAATTGATCTAATAATTTTATATTCATAATACAAATACTCATATATTAACTCAGAATTTAAAATTTTATAAATTGAAAATGTGAGATAAATTCTCCATTAATTAAATTTTAATTTATATTTAAAAATTTTATAATTTAGAATATAAATCATACGGAACTTATCCATTAAAAAATATTTTTTATATCATTAATTTTTTTTTGTGAAAATTAGTGTTGGGTTTTCAATTAAAATCTCTCGACAAATGTACCGAATAGAGGGTATAAAACACAGAGATTTGGAAAAACTATACCCGCAAGGGTTTCATGTATTATCAGAATTCAAAGAGTAGATGTAGAAAATATGAATTAAGAATAAGTGTGATAAATTGGAATAAATTACAATAATAAAAGCGTACAAGAATCAGATTGTCGTGTAATCTCTTCAAAACTCAGAAGCAATCAAATGTAATGCTTTCTTTTGATTATCAAAATAATAATTTAGTTTCCGTCAATCCCCTGATCGGAAACTCTAAAAATATCCAAAGTCTTTCTAAATTCCTTTAGAAGATCAATAGAAATTTTCGCAATAAGATCAAATTTCGTAAAATCCAATTACCCTAATTTTGTTCCCAAAATTAGGTAAATTGGGGGTTAGGGTTGAGGTTAGAAAAGATATGATGTTCCCACAAAAATACCTATTAAAAAATATAAGATAACGTGTACAACCAAAACCTTAATCAAAACAAAAGAATTACACAGATGTAGAAGAGTAATGAGAAGTTACAATTCAAACCCAATCGCTATACAAAAGTACCTTAGCCACTCATGGTGGTCTGCTTCCCAAACATGATTGAAAGGAAATAAACTCTAGCCAAAGATGCCTCTTTGAAGCATTTGGCTTTATCTTTTAAGGAAAAAGCCTAACCCTAGTAGTTACTTCCTTCTTTCCTGTGTAGAAAGTTGTGTGTTATGTTGTGATTTCAGAGCTGCATCTCACGTTCTTTAGGCCATTTAGTTGCAACAGAAAGATGATAGAAGATAAAAGATAAAAGATAAAAGATAAAAGATAAAAGATAAAAGATAATAACAGAAATTATCTTCAAAATTTCTTAGCTTTTCAATTATTTCCAACTTTATTCTGCACTTTTAATGGCCTGCACTGATTTTAACAAACTTGATACTTTTGTCGTCATTTATCTCTAATTTCTTCTGAAAAGTGCCTTAAATTGATCTCCTTTTCATGAGCATATAAACACTTAACAATTAGTCAAATCTCTAATGGATCAAGTTTATTAAAGTTAATCTTTGAACATTTTTCTTACATTTCCGTAACATTTTTTTAAAATTTCCGTACTTCCTTGAAATATCTCCAATAGGGTGCTTTCATTCACTTGGTGTGGCAAATTTATATCGGTGGAAGGTGTTCGGTGCATTATTTACAAAAACAGTGAAATCATTGGAGAATTAAAAAAGGAAGAACGGCTCCACTCAGAACAACTTAATCAAACTAGTAACTTCAACCTAATTAAATAAAAATACATAAGCACATATTGTACAGACTTTGTCTTTTCTTGATACAGTTGTATATTCTGTTAGGTAGTACATATTGGAGGATTCTATACCTCACCCTCTACTGTACCTTCTACTGCGCTTTTTTGTTATTTTTTGTCCTTTGATAGGCAATAGGTTGTATATAAATATACTGCTTTGCTTTCATGAAATAAAAGAAGAAATCATTTTCTCAATCATTGGTTCATATCCTTTGTCTGCTTTGTTCTCTTTTACGGTATCAGAGCTCTCAGAGTTCTGCTAATACCTTCCTTTCTTCATCATGTCCGAAGTTCACTCTGAACCTGAAACCACTTCCAATGGTGGTAATGCAAATCCTAGTCTTAACCCTTCCAGCCCATTTCACATTCATCCTAGTGAAGGGCCTAGTTTCGTTACCATTACCCCTGTCTTCACTAGCTCAAACTTCCATTCCTGGTCCCATACCATCCGTATGGCCTTAATCTCTAAAAACAATATGGGGTTTCTCTGGTGCTATTGCTGAACCTGTTGCTACTGATCCTTTGCGCACTCCATGGGAACGTTGTAACACCTTAATCATGTCCTGACTCCTTAACTCTCTATCTCCACCCATTGCTCAAAGTGTCATCTATTTTGAAAGTGTTGTTGCTATCTGAAATGATCTTAGAGATCGATTTTCTCAGAGTGATCTCCATATTGCAGAACTCCAAGAAGAAAAATATGGCATAAAACAAGACTCTCAACCTGTATCTGAATACTACACATCCCTCAAAACTCTTTGGGAGGAGCTTGATAATTATCGCCCCTTCCCAGAATGCCAGTGTTCTGCCAAGACATACCACCAACAGGACTTTATTATTCGTTTTCTCAAAGGATTAGAGGACTTTATTATCTGTTTTCTCTATGGTTGTGCAACAGGTGCATCAAAAATTGTTTTCCCATGAAGGAGAAGAACCAAATGCCTTCATTAACTCTGGATTCATCTCTTCCGGCAAGGGACGCAGCGATAAAGTTCCTCCCGGAGGTCCTACAGGCAACAACACACGCAATGCTTCCAACAAGAAGTGTGTGTACTACCACCGCACCGGCCATACTGTTGAAACATGCTATGGCAAGCATGGGTACCCACCGGGTCATCCACGATACCCGGGTCGTCCTTGCTTTAATCTACGTGATGGCACCGCCTCTGCCAACAGTGCGGTTCAAGAGACCACTAACAATGGCTACAACACTTCTGTTAAGGGATCTTCCTCCAATGGATGCATATTTCACTTGACCCAGGCCCAATATCAAACCCTAATCAACCTCCTCCAACCACAACCTTCTGATACTGACGGTACAAGCTCTGACCAGCCTTCACGGGCCAACATCACCCAAGTGTCTTCACCAACAGGCCCAATACATGTTTCTAACTCTAAGCTTGGTATTTCGTCACATAGTCATCATTTTTTGTCCAATACACATACTGTCCCTGTCACACACTCACAAAATAACATTCCTTGGATTATTGATTCTGGGACAACTGATCACATTACCTCCTCTTTAGATTTCTTTTTTAATTATTCTAAAATCAAACCTGTCCAAATCAATTTACCCAATGGTGCTGTTGTCTTTGCACATTTTTCGGGCTCTGTTCAATTCTCCCCAACTTTTATAATTCATAATGTTCTTTTTGTTCCTAATTTTAATTTTAATCTACTCTCTATTTCTAAATTTATTCTTTCTCAAAATTATTCTCTCACTTTTTCTAATGCCCACTATTACATACAAGAAATGGGGTCATTGAAGACGATTGGTTTGGGTCATTGAAGACGATTGGTTTGGGTAAATTGAAACAAGGCTTTTATCACTTGGACATCAACAAGCATGCGAGTTTGACATCACCTAAAACCTCCTTTATCAGTAATTTCACCACCCCTCCTATCAACAACAACAATCTTTGGCATTTTAGGCTAGGACACCTTTCCGGAAACGTCTCAATGTTTTACACATGAATTTTCCTTTTATTTCTAAGCATGTTGATGATAATTGTGACATTTGTCACTTAGCTAAACAAAAACGTTTGTCATATTCCCCAAGCAATAAAAGATCTTGCAATTTGTTTGATTTAATTCATATGGATATTTGGGGACCTTTCTCTAAACCCTCTTTCCATGGTCAAATATTTCTTAACTATTGTTGACGATTTTAGTCGTTTTACATGGGTTGTCTTATTGAAATCAAAAGGGGAAGTCCAAACACATATTCGAAATTTTATTACCTTAATTGAAAATCAATTTCATACCACCATTAAGTGTATTCGTTCTGACAATGGGCCTGGATTTTTTCAAAGAGAATATTTTTCATCAAAGGGCATTCTACATCAAACAAGTTGTGTTTATACCCCCCAACAAAATGGACGTGTAGAAAAAAAACATCAACACATTCTCAATGTGGCTAGGGCCCTCATGTTTCAATCTAACCTTCCCAAATATTTTTGGTCTTATGCTATTAAACATGTAGTTTTCCTAATAAATCATGTTCCCTGACCTGTTATTAAAAATAAAACCCCTTTTGAATTACTATATAAATAATCTCCTGATTTTTCTATGATTAAGATTTTTGGCTGTCTTTGCTATGCATAAACAAATCCTTCTCACCAAAAATTTGATGCCCTCTCTAAACGTGAGATTTTTTTGGGCTTCCAAACAGGAACCAAAGGCTATGTCATTTTTGACATCAACAACAAAGAAATTTTTGTATCACGTAATGTCACATTCAATGAGATGTTTTTTTCCTTTTTCACCACCCTGTCCAGCTTCATAATCCACTACAAATACACCTGACCCTGACCATGACGCCAGCCCAATTTATATTCACCCCCTTCCAGAACTTGAAATAGACTATTCCCACACCCTCCCTTTAAGTTACCCAATCACCACGAGCCCTTAGACTCTCTGGATTCCACTCTTAGCCCTAGTTTACCTTCTCCATCACAAATCAGCAACTCTCCGCCGTCACCACCACCACCACCAAATTGTCCTCCACCTTTGCCGCGACATTCCACCCGTGTCACTACTCACCTAAGCTATCTTGATGATTATTATTGCAACATTTCTTCAAGTGATTTGGCAATTGTTCCCAAGGAATCTAACCAATCCCCTTCAAAGATCTTGTATCCTATCCAATCTGTCGTTTCTTACTCTCACTTGTCTTCTCCCCATTCTCACTTCCTTATGTGTCTCCATAAAGAGGAAGAACCAAAGACGTATCAAGAGGCTGTTACCCAACCTTGTTGGCATGAGGTGATGCAAGTCGAAATTACAACCTTGAGGGAGAACGGAACTTGGGACATTGTGGCCACACCTCCATCTGTCAAACCCATCGGATGCAAATAGGTTTTCAAAATTAAGCGAAGACCTAATGGATCTGTGGAGCGCTATAAAGCTCGCCTAGTTGCAAAAAGGGTACTCACAAATTGAAGGAATCGACTACCTAGAAACTTTCTCCCTTGTCGTAAAAATGGCTACAGTCAGGGTCCTTTTAGCTTTGGCATCAATCCACAATTGGGAGTTGCAACAACTCGATGTCAGCAATGCTTTTCTCCACAGGGACCTTTTAAAAGATGTGTATATGGTAATTCCTCCTGGCCTCACTGGTCACTCTTCTAATCATTGTTGCAAGCTTAAAAAGTCACTCTATGACTTGAAACAAGCAAATCGCAAATGGTATAAAAAATTATCTCTCCTATTACTGTCGGGTATGTTCAAGCACATGCTGATCATAGTTTATTTGTCAAATTTACTAGTTCTGCTTTTACTGCTCTCGTTGTTTACGTTGACGATATCGTGCTTACTGGAAATTGTAGTTCTAAAATTACTAAAATTAAGACCATTCTTCACTCTCATTTCCATATAAAGGATCTTGGTCAATTAAAATATTTTTTGGGAATAGAGGTGGCTCATTCTAGCAAAGGAATTTCTATATGTCAACACAAATATTGTTTGGATTTGATTAAAGATTCTGGTCTCATGGGTTGCAAACCCTCCTCCACAGCAATGGGTGACTCTTTGCGTCTTCATCAAGATTCTAGTGAACCTTTAGCTGATCCCTTGTCATACAGACGGTTAGTAGGACGTCTCATTTATTTAACCAGTACAAGACTGGATATAGTCTTCGCCACTCAGCAGCTGAGCCAATTCATGGTAGCACCAACTCAGACTCATTTTCAAGCCGCCTTAAGGGTAATTCGCTATCTGAAAGGATGCCTTGGAAAAGGATTATTTTTCAGTCGCAAATCCTCAACACAACTTCTTGGATTCAATGATGCTGATTGGGCTACGTGTATTGATACACGGCGTTCCATCATTTTTTATTGTTTTTTTATTGGCAACTCTTTAGTGTCCTGGAAAGCCAAGAAGCAATCCACAGTTTCTCGGTCTTCTGCAGAAGCAGAGTACAGGGCACTTGCCTCTGCCACTTGTGAGCTTCAATGGCTCTCTTTCCTCCTTGGTGATTTAAGAATTCCTATTACCAAGCATTCTATCCTCTATTGTGATAGCCAAAGTGCATTATATATTGCTGCCAATCCAGTCTTTCATGAAAGAGCGAAGCATTTAGAGATTGATTGTTACATAGTTCGTGAAAAATTACTCACTAGTCTCATGCACCTCTTACCGGTTTCATCATCACATCAATTAGCAGATATTTTCACTAAAGCGCTCCCTCCACGGTTGTTTCACTCCAATTTATCCAAGCCGGAGCTTCTTGATATCTTTAAACCTCCAGCTTGTGAGGGGCTAAAAGAGGAAGAACGGCTCCACCCACAACAGCTTAATCAAACCAATAACTTCAGCCTAATTAAATAGAAATACATAAGCACATATTGTACAAGCTTTGTCTTTTCTTAATACAGCTTATATTCTGTTAGGTAGTACATATTGGAGGATTCTATACCTCACCCTCTAGTGTACCTTTTACTATGCTTTTTTGTTATTTTTTGTCCTTTCATAAATAATAGATTGTATATAAATATACTGCTTTGCTTTCATGAAATAAAGGAAAAAATTATTTTTTCAATCATTGGTTCATATCCTTTGTCTGCCGTGTTCTCTTTTAAAAATTGTGCAATATTTTCATACAAATGGAAGAACTATTGATGCGCTGCGATGTCACGATACCTTGAATTGAACATTGTGTAATCTGAAATTGCAAGCACGAGGTAGCTTTCACCTTTTAATTTCAAAAACTGAATTCTCATGTTGCGGCTGAAGAAGATTGAATCAGTTCTGCATGAGAGGATTGTCTATTCAGTGACAATTGGAGGTAGTAACGTGATTAAGCCTAATTGGAACCAGAGCCCTGATAGTACTGCATGAATTAAAGTTTTCACGGTAATTGTGGTTCTGTTTGGTTCCTTCAATTGAATCAAAGCTGGTACAAGTATTTGAAATCACGAATTCACGGTGTAGTAGTTGAATTGGACTGAAGAATAGTGCAGCAAAAGTGTTTGATAAATTGATTTGGAATTTGAGTATTGAATGCAACAAAGCTATTTGATTAAACTACATGGTGAAATTGAAACAGCCGGGAATGAAATTGAAGCAGCAGTTGAGAAAATTAACTGACTCAATTAAATTTAGAAATAAAAAAGAAGTGCTAATTGGTGTCGTGGAATTATTCAAAATTGAGGAATTGAATTGCTTATGATATTGAGAACAGTGGTGCCTATAATAGCTGTATTAGCACAAGTTGAAATTAGATCCTAAAAGTTTTGGAGAATTTAAAAGTGCAATTCTAATTTATTAAAGGACGAGGTGGCATTTGTGTTTAATCTTTGATGTGCAGTGATAAGTTTGCTCCCATCTTTACTCTATTTGGTTCAATCTAGATGTTTTTTGTGTTTTTTAATTTCTCTTTCTAAATTATTTGATTTTGTTTTTTAAATTTTTCATTTTTTTAATCTCTTGAGTTGAGATATATTTATTACATCTTTCAGTTTAAATATAAAATTCTTGATAGATTGATTGAAAGTTCTTCCTAAGAACTAAAGAAGAATATGAGTAAAAAGAGTATAGATAACCTTTTAAGAGTGATATACGAATAATTGAGTGTAAATACTTAATTAATAGTGAAATTCTTATTTTTCTCTTATTACTTGTGCTAACCATTTCTTTATGTTTGTTTTGGTTTTAGTTTCATGTTTTCTTTTCTAACCTTTAACTATAGGTATAGGGTTGATTATAGAATACTTGAATTCAAGACTCATCCAAGAGTACAAAAGTTAGAAAGTAAAATTTATGAGCATAGAAGTCTAAAACATGCAAAGCTCAAGCATAAAGATAAATCAAGTTCAAGGATCAAAACTAATTTTATTAAATGCTCCAAATGTGAAGGTTATGAGCATGTTTTTCTTTAATGTCTTAACTGGAATTCAAAACCCATAAATAATGAAGACCATAGGAAATATTACCATTGTGTGTGAGAGAAAATAAAGCATTACAAAAATTAGAGAGGATAGAAATAAAACTTAAGGAAAAAGAGAAAACAAGGAGAAAAAAGAGTTTGAATGAATTTCATAAAAAAAAAAAGAATGGAGAGGATTAATGAAAGTAGAAAAAACATATATAAAAAGAAAAGAAAAAGAGAAACAAAAAGAAAAGTAAAGAAAGAAAGAGCGAAGATAGAGAGAAAGAGAAGAGAAAAGAAAAAAGAGAGCAAAGGAAGAAGAAACAGATGATAATATTTGCTCATATTTTGACTCTATACTTATTTGTACAAATTCTCCTTTGTAAGAAGTTGATGATGATGAACTTTCAAATGATTCATGTATTAATAAAGAGAACATATTGACTTCCACTACTTCGTTAAAATTAATTGATGTGTAATGGACAAAAAAAAAAATACTTGTGAATTATTTATTATTTTTTATATGCATATTATTGTCTTAGGTGGTGATGCCAAGTCCTTGAATATTGAGATGAATACATATCCTGTGAAATTGAATGTTAATGATAGTCTTTTCTCTGTTTGAAAGTTATAGGAAGGTTGATGATGGTATTGAGCATAGTCTTGTTAGATCCTTAGTCTTGATATTTGGAATGAAAAGAGAATTAGATATTAAATATTAGATTCACATTATGTATTTGAAATGTTTGTGATTAATTTTTTCATTTTTTTATTCGATGTGTTTTACATGTTGGTATTTGACCTTGGAAAAAGATATCCACTACACTTTGATGATAAAAGATTGGATTCTTATAAGCTCCACATCTCAATTTATATTGTTTTTCTTGTATTTTGTTTAGATTGTTTTACATTTGAGTTCTTTTAGTCTTATGTTTATATGTTTGTTTGTAGGTAACAGATTTGAAATTTAAGGTTAAATTTTCTTCAAGAAGGGGATTATGATGAGAGGATGAGTAGGCTTGAGAAGAAAGCTCAAGGCTAGAATAATAATTTTGTACTTTTTTAATATTTCTTTATGGCCCTTTGTTGGGCTTTATAATTTTGTCTTTCTTTTATTGGACTTTTGTATTTGATTGTAATTAGATATTTTTGGACATTACTTTCTAAGTGAATAATTAGAAAGATTATTAGATGAATCTAATTAGTGAATGAGCCTAATAGTCTTAGGTTCATAGTATTGAAAATTCATATTTCAAAAATTGAAGCTTTTGTTTTGTGAGATGAATTCTCTCTAAATGAAACTTTTGATTCTTATATTTGAATTTTAGAATTCAAAGTAACGAATTATCACTATACTTATCAATTAGAAATAATTGTGACATCTTCATTTCTTATAAATTTTTGTATTTTTAATTTTTTTATTTAGTGAAAATTAATTTTGTTGAAATATGGGTGTAAATATTGCACAATAAATTTATTTGTAAGAAATCCCTAAAATTAAGGGATTTTGATTAGGAGTTTATTTAGAAGATTTTGTCCTGATTTAGAGTCTTTATTTCAAGAGATTTATTTCCTTTTTATTAGGATTTAAGTTTTCCCTTTAAATACTCATGTATTATTTTTTTTTCAGATCAAGAAAAGTAATTCCATAATTATTATTGTTTATTGTCTACACTTACTTTTTCACATGGTATCAGAGCTTTAGGTTTTTTCCTGGAGCCCTGGTCTCTGTTTTATCATCTGTGGCCTTCATTGTCGTTTTATCTCATTTGTGACCTTTATTGCCATTTTATCTTCAAGAGGTTGTAGCCTTAATTGCTACAATTTTATCATAACAGCCTTTATTGCTGTTTTTTCTCCTTGTAAAATCACCCATTAGACAGCTGGTTGCTGAATTACATCTCCATGATGTTTGATCCAAATGCAATTGGGGAATTCCATGGCGTTAGAGTTTCATACAGATTAAATGAGAAACCCTCTGAATCATGTTCTCTGGCTTTCTCAGGTAATGTTTCTTGTATGAGTGACTCAGATAATTGTAACTCTTGGATTGTGGATTCGGGAGCTACAGATCATATGACATATTCATCTCAACGTTTTTTCATTCTTATACTCCATCTTCAAGTAATAGGAAAATTGTTGTTGCCAATGGCTTTGTAGTCACAGTTGCAGGATATGGAGATATCTATTTATCCGCCAAATTTATTCTTAAAAATGTTCTACATGTCCCAAAACTTTCAACAAGTCTTATCTCCATAAAAAGACTAACGAATGACCTCAATTGCCTTGCATTGTTTTCCCCATCTTTGTGTGTTTTTCAGGAACAGAACTCGAGGAAGAGGATTGGACTTGCTAAGGAAAGAAATGGACTCTATTACCTTGAACTATCTCAAGAATCCAAAGTTGACCAAACCATGTCTTTACTTAGTGTATCAAAAGAAGACACTCTTTGGTTGTACCATTATCGGTTAGGACATCCATCATTTCCTGTTTTAAAAATTCTGTTTCCCCATTTATTTGAAAATCTAGATACCTCAAAACTGCATTGTGAGGCTTGTGAATTAGCTAAACACATTCGTGTATCTTTTCTTGTTAGTAATCATAGAACTTCACAACCTTTCCAATTAATCCATAGTGATGTATGGGGACCATCTACTATACCTAATATTTCTGGGGCCCGTTGGTTTGTAAACTTTATTGATGATTGCACTAGAGTTACTTGGCTCTATTTACTTAAACAAAAATTTGATGTGAGCACTATCATTCCCATTTTTTATTCAATGATTCAAAATCAATTTGGGGTCAGTATAAAAAGATTTAGGTCTGACAATGCTAAAGATTATTTTAACCAAACTGTATCTACCTTTTTTCAATCAAAAGGAATCATTCATGACTCTTCATGTGTCTATACTCCCCAACAGAATGGAGTGGCAGAGAGGAAAAATAAACACTTACTAAACACTACTCGAGCACTTCTTTTTCAGGGGAAAGTTCCAAAAAGTTATTGGGGAGAAGCTGTCCTTACTACTGCATATATGATAAACAGACTTCCCTCACATATTCTAGAGAACAAAAGTCCACTTGAAACCCTAAAAAATTTTTTCCCTCACATTAAGATCTCACATGGTCTCATTCCTAGAATATTTGGGTGCACAGCTTTCGTACATATCCACAACCAAAATAGAGACAAACTTGATCCCAGGGCTGTTAAGTGTGTTTTTCTTGGTTATTCACCAACTCAAAAAGGTTATAAGTGTTATGACCCTTCATCTAAAAAGTTTTATCTCTCCATTGATGTTACCTTCACTGAAACTAAATATTTTTTCTCCGATACTGGCTCCCAAGAAGCTTTTTCAGAAGATTCTGATGACAACCTTGAACCCTTTGTTTTTTCATATTCTCCATCTGAAACCTCAAGAAATGAACCTATAGTTGAGCAAATTGATTCTGAGGCAGAATTAGAAACTGAAAATGATAATATCACTGAATTGCAACTAGAAAATACTGTTGCAGTTAGAGATTCAACCCCAAGATTCAGCAATGTCTACACAAGAAGGAAGAGCATTTCAAACATGCAGCAAGTCCATGAATCCAATCCAAGTTCTGAACCTGAAACTACAGACAGAGTTGAACCAGAAAATAAGAATATTTCCAACTCTTCAAATGACCTTGATCTTCCAATAGCCATCAGAAAAGGTACTAGAAACTGCACAAAACAATCTCTCTATCCTTTGTCAAATTATGTTTCTCTAGATAAATTATCGGATAACCATAAAAGGTTCATTGTTAGTTTGAATTCTATTGTTGTCCCTAACACTGTTACTGAAGCTTTGACAAGAAAAGAATGGAGAGATGCCATGAAAGTGGAGATGGATGCATTGGAGAAAAGTGGTACTTGGAAAATTGTTGACAAACCCAAAGAAAAGAATATTGTTGATTGCAAATGGATATTCACAGTAAAGTATAAGGCTGATGGATCTATTGAAAGGTATAAAGCGAGGTTAGTTGCTAAGGGATACACTCAAGCTTATGGAATAGACTACCAAGAAACTTTTGCACCAGTTGCTAAAATGAATACGGTAAGAGTTATTTTATCTTTAGCTGCTCACTTTAATTTGGAACTTCTACAATATGATGTTAAAAATGCCTTTCTTCATGGAGATATAGAAGAAGAAATTTATATGAATATTCCACCTGGGTTTGAAGGAGACAGAAAAAATAAGGTGTGCAGACTGCAAAAAGCTCTTTATGGATTGAAACAATCCCCTAGGGCTTGGTTTGGAAGATTCACCAAAGCTATGAAGGGATTTGGCTACAAACAAAGTCAAGGAGATCACACTTTGTTTATTAAACATTCAGGGAAAGAGGGGGTAACAATCCTTCTAGTTTATGTTGATGATATTATAGTGACTGGAAATGATGAAAAGGAGAAGGAAGAATTGAAACAGAGACTAGTCCAGGAATTTGAACTAAAAGAGTTAGGAAGATTGAAGTATTTTCTAGGCATTGAAGTAGCCTACTCTAATAGGGGAATCTTCATATCCCAGCAAAAATATATAACTGATTTGTTGGTAGAAACTGGAAAAATTGGGTGCAAACCAGTATCAACTCCAATGGATCCTAATCATAAGTTATGTAAGGCTGAAGAGGAACCAGCAGTAGACAAAAAGATGTATCAGAGATTGGCTGAAAAATTAATATATTTGGCTCACACACGACCAGACATTGCTTATTCAGTGAGTGTCATCAGTCAATTTATGCATGAACCAAAGGAATCTCATCTTCAAGCAGCTTATAGAATTTTACATTACCTGAAGGGCAACCCTGGAAAGGGGATACTCTTCAAAAGAGATGGAAGATTAACTCTTGAAGCCTATACTGATGCAGATTTTGCAGGTTCTCTTGTTGATAAAAGATCAACAACTGGATATTGTACTTTTCTAGGTGGGAACTTGGTGACATGGAGAAGCAAAAAACAGAATGTGGTAGCAAGATCATCAGCTGAATCAGAATTCAGGTCTATGGCACAAGGACTATGTGAGTTATTATGGCTCAAAATTATTTTAGATGACTTGAAGATTAATTTGAAGGGACCAATGAAGCTCTACTGTGATAACAAGTCAGCAATAGACATTGCACATAATCCTATTCAGCATGACAGGACAAAACATATTGAAATAGATAGACATTTCATTAAGGAAAAATTAGAAGAAGGTTTAGTATGCATGTCATACATTCCATCCAAGCAACAGGTGGCTGATGTGCTGACAAAAGGACTTAATACTTCAATTTTTCATAATCTCATAACCAAGCTGGGAATGGAAGATATTTATTCCTCAGCTTGAGAGGGGGTGTTGAAATATGTGTGTAAATATTTCACAATAAATTTGTTTGTAAGAAATCCCTAAAATTAAGGGATTTTGATTAGGAGTTTATTTAGAAGATTTTGTCCTGATTTAGAGTCTTTATTTCAGGAGATTTATTTCCTTTTATTAGGATTTAAGTTTTCCCTTTAAATACTCATGTATTATTTCTTTTTCAGATCAAGAAAAGTAATTCCATAATTATTATTGTTTATTGTCTACACTTTTTCACAGCTTCCACTAACCGCCCTCCATTAGTGGGCAAACTTAGGGTTAGGCATGCCTTAAGGAGCACGACCCATCCCAAGAAATCGCAGATGCTCTATCACGTGCCTAACTACTATCACACCTTTTCTCGTGTATGTGTCCCAATACCAACCAGTACTTGTCGAAATCTCGCTTGACTACCTCCAATAGCTTCGTTGGCTTTGGGGAACACTTCTACCCTTGGTTCTTGGTTTCGACATATTTTAAGCTATTGGATAAGTTTGTCCCTCACATATCAGATTTGTTTTTTTGTGGCGCTAAAATGGCCTCTGTAGGTCCTTGTTCATTTTTCTGGTACTCAAGTAAAAAATTACTTGTCTTGGTTCGCCTCATTGGACTTGTAGTTCCTTGGTCAAGGATACCATAACAATTTGTAAATGGAAACTAGTGCTATTACTACTAAAAATAAATCTCAATGGTAAAAGGATGACTTCCAACTATGTGTTGTTCTATGGCAATCAATTGAGTCTGATGTCTACTCGAATCTTTCAAGACATGTTCTTTTGGAAGAAAGCTTAAGAAAACTTTGCTAAAGACATTCAATGTCTCTTTGATGCAACCTAAAGAGTATTTTCCCTCAAACAAACTAACCATGATATGGTTTCACATGTAGCAAAAGCTCAAGCTATAGTGGAAGAAGTTAAAAGATCTCTAGTGGATGACTCATTGGAGGACATCAACAAGTTATATATGGTTATGATTCTAAAAAGTTTACATTAAGATTGATCATATACATGATCAAATTCTAGTTGGTAAAATCTCTTCAATGGAACACTTAGTACAAGACTTCTTTGTGTGCCTACTTTGGTGAAGGATGAAAGTTCAACTGAAATTATTGAAACTTCAACAATGATAGCACCTCAAGGAAGAGGAGACTGAAACAGCCGAGGAAGACATGATGTCAAAAGTTGAGGTCCTTAATGTACATACTACAAGAGAATGGGTCAATCCAAGAAAGTTACCAATCCTTCCATGGTTTTCTTGACAAGGTAAGCCATGGGTCTAAATCTGAAAAATTAGATTCCAAGTTTTCTAATGAGTACCAGGAATATTCGAGGCTCAAATCTAAAAAATCCAACAACCAAGCCCAATCTTCTTCAATACCAAATGTTTCTATTGGAATCACCCAAATCTTCGATGTAAAAGGGTATGTTAAAGATCCTACATCAACTAAAAGTGAACTCAATTATAGTATATAAGTAGGGAACAAATTTCACCTTATAAGCCGATTTGTAGAGTTGAGTTAGGCTCATATCCACCCACGATTGGGTTGTTATTAAATCCCACAGTTCCACACTCTCGAGATGTCTAATTCTCGACATGAGAGATATGTTGGAATCACTCAATAACTCATTTATCTAACTATTACAAGACCTTGTATTTCTTATGTAGTTGAAGTTGTTAGTCAATTCATGCAAAATCCTCACATTGACCACAAAAATGTTGTGATTCGCATTCTGAAATGTCAAAAAGGCTTTAAGACATATTATTGTATGAGGACAAGGGAAATAATCAAATATCGAGGTATGGTTATGCAAATTGGGTTGGTTGTCCCATTGACAATAGATCCGCTACAGGATATTGTGTATTCATTGGAGGAAATATTATCTTTTAGAAGAGAAAGAAACAAAGTATTGTTGTTCGATCTAGTGTGGAAATTGAATATAGATCTATGGCTTTGGCCAGTTGTAACTTGTGTGGATTAAACAACTCTTTTAAGGGTTGAAATTTTATGAACTTAAAAGTTGTATTGTGATAATCGAGCAGCCCTTCATATTGCCTACAATCCAATGTTTCATGAGAAAACTGAATACATAGAGATCGATTGTCATCTTATTAAGGAGAAACTGTTGTTCAATGATCTTATTGCTGAATTCATCAGCTCTAGTCCATCTTGCATACATTCTAACAAAGTTTTTAAGAGGTCTAGAATTCAATTTATATGTTCCAAACTTGGTGTATACAATTTATATGATTCAGCTAGAAGGGGAGTGTTAGAATAGTTTTTTTTTATCTTTTGTTGTACAGCTTGATTACATTGTTTTTGGATGTATCTAGCTTTAGGATTAAGGTTAGAGGCTGAAGCCTTTTCTTTTGTTCAGTACTTGTTCTCACCTTTTTCATATACATAAATTTACATCAGTTGAGTCATTGCTCACTGATTTTAGCCATTCTTTCAATTCAAGTATTTATAAGAATACATGTACTTCTTTCCTTAATTTTTCAATCCTCTTTCACTGTAATTATTTCTAACTCAAATACTCACTAATTTTCAAATTCCCCTAACACCACAACACTTTTGCAATTCATCAGCAAGCAGCAGGCACAAATGTATATTGCAGACAAAAAGTCTATACTTCCAACGTAGGTGTCAATACTTAGACTTTCATACGGCAGGTAGGCAAATAATTTCATAATAGAATAAAGAATTCTTAAAGTTGATCCTTACATCATGAAGACTTGGTAGTCCAAATAGCTCTCTGATATCTTTAGGAATTGGATCAACATTGACAGGCAAGGCTTGTAAAGCTCTGGGGAAGAAAAAAGGGTAATGTATTGAACAAATTAGTATAAGGCATTTTGATTCCTTTGTTTAGAAAAGAGGATTGTTATAACCCATACTTATTAAGATAAAATTGGAAGTCAAAATAGAAATAGAAACAAATGCACATGCCATATTTCCACATCAATGTGCCAGACAAGGAGAGAAGCTTTGGATGACATAGTTTTCATACAAGCATAAAGAAAACAGTGTATAGAATGAATGTTATATGCGACACACACTATCACTTTGAGATAAAAATTTGAGATCATACCAAACCACAAGTCACATAGTTCACGTATCTTGATCTATAATACAAAGCAATCGATAAAAAGAGAGATGTAATTTAAAGGATTCAAGATGGGCAGCTGAAATGAAGGAAGACTTAAGGTGCTATTTTGATAAAAAGGAGCCCTCATACGTAATCTCCAAAGAAAAATTTACCATACAGCAATAAGACTAAGGGTATTCAAAACCAAATTTGTTTTAGATTTTTTAGATATACTTTTTCTTAAACTGTATTATTTGGTTCGAATTTTGGATTACAAATAAAGAACCGAACCAGACCGCTTATAATATGTAAATTATATATTTAAAATTAAATAACAATTAACAAACATATATGTGTGTCTCATGAAAGTTATTTTTTGGTTTGATTATATTATATTTATACTTATAAAACATGATAGTAAATTTGTATTATAATTTTTATAAGATTATATAATTTATTTATAAATATAAGTGCAATTAAAATTATGAATAAAATAACAAAAGTTATAAGATCTCTATATTTAATAATTTTCCATTATAAAATGTGTAATAATTTTTTTTTTACAAAAAAATATTTTATATTTTTTAAAGAATGTTTAAAAAAATTATATTAATAAAAATCGTATGACCGATCCAAACCAAATTACAAAATATTGGTTTAGTTTAATTCAAATTTTATAATAAATTAAAACCCAACGAAACAAAACCACATTTGACTTTTATGTTTGATTCGGGTGAATATTTAATAAAAAATCAAACCGGGTGAATATTTAATAAAAAATCAAACCGAACCAAACCTCAAACACCTCTAAATAAGACTATTGATGCCAACATAATGAGAGCCTATAAGGTCACACAACTTACAATGGAACAAAATAGCAATTTATGAATTTCATTGTAGGTCTATCTAAAGACTAAGTCTTTATAAAGAGGTAGAACAGATGAACCAACCCATTAGACAGCCTGTACATGTACAAGAGACAATATCCTCCTCGCATCCCTTTAGGACCCATTTGGTAACCAGGATATGATAGGATAATTATCCCAAACTTGTTGTAATTCATTGTTTGTTGCACTAATAAGATATGAAAAGGGGTCCCTATTACGATGCCTCTATTCTTCTCTAGTGCTCTGTTATCTGAGTCATTTTTGGCTATATAACATTGTAATATCACTGCTATAGTAGTAATCAGATCCCTTATCTACCTTATGAACTTTATTGCTACACATGATTGCAGATCATGAGTTAAAATATGACAACGTCCCCCTTGGTACTCACAGTCTGTAATGAGTTGAGTTTGACTCATAAAATTCAGAAATTTATTCTCTCCTCCTTTATTGGTCAATCTCCCTTCATTGTCCTCCTACTTGCAAAGAGCTGCTTAGTCTAGTGGTTCTGAATCTTCTGATGGTCAGTACCAAGGATGATCATATCTGTGGAAGACTATTTGATAGCTTTGGTGGCAGTCTCTTGACTGGACAACTTGAAATACCAGGTTTTGTGGCCATGGCAAATTAGTGCTAACATTTGTTCACCCATTACGATCCACCCCTCAACATTTTTTCATCATAGTGACTCTGATGAAATTTGATTAACCTGTGCATTTTCACCTACGATCTTTTCCATTTCTCCCTCATTACAATGCCCTTTTTCTATATTTTGCACTGAAGCATAATTGTTTTTGAAATTTCCTTTATGACAAGAAGCAATCCTTTGTCTCTAATGCCATTACTTATTTTATATTTGTTTCTACTTCCACCATATCAGTGAACCCACCATCCTACAAGACTTTCTCCTACCCTCTATTTCATGCTCCCAAAATTCTCCTCCATCCTTCAAGAATTCAGAAACACCTTTGTTTTGTTAGAAAACCAGAGATGAGATCACCTTTATATCTTAGAATATTTTAGAGTATGGTAGATTATCTCGTAGGATTTATTCTTCTTTATATTTTACAATTTTTTTCTTTATTTAATTAGGATCTCTGTAATTAAGGCATATCTTATTAGAATCTTTATTTATAGGCATATCATGTACATAGGAATAAAATCTCCAACAAGTATTCTTATTTATTGTAATCAGCCACATAAAACGAACTCTGATGTGTAGTTCACTCACAGTTTCAATATTTCTTGCATATATTTATCTCTTTCAACGGTGAAAAATATAGCATATTCAAGCTACATATTGAAACATTTAAATAAAATAAATAATCTTGGTATAAATACTTCAATTTGAACACAATTAAAAAGTTAAGCATGTAACTAAGTGACCCATTCTAGCACCCTTATCATGTTGAGTAGTTATTACCCATGAACAAGAAACATTTTTTATAAAGAAAAACTGACAAAAATTTGAAAGCACAAACCTTGCAATAGTGTCTCTAAGAAAATTTGGGTTCAAACCCCCTTTTGAAGGATAGATAGGATACGGCCTCTCTTTAGCAAAAATGGAAAAATCTTTTCCATCTTCAAGCACATCAATATTATATTCTCTCATCTCATAGTGATCCTTTGCAGGCATTGTCCTGACCTATTTTAAAAAGCAACAATCATGTGCAATCTTACAAAGTT
Source organism: Macrotyloma uniflorum (assembly GCA_016859785.1). Taxonomy (NCBI): domain Eukaryota; kingdom Viridiplantae; phylum Streptophyta; class Magnoliopsida; order Fabales; family Fabaceae; genus Macrotyloma; species Macrotyloma uniflorum. The sequence goes on from BDMB01000020.1 coordinate 98,873, forward strand.
CCAAAATCAAATTAAAACAGAGTATCAATGTATATTGTATAAGTGAAGGAAAAAGGTTTTATCTTCCAGCAAGTATGCAAATAAGTGAGACAAAAGCAAAGTTTACTCAATCATATTAACAATATAATACAAATTTAAAAAAAAAAAAATTTAGAATATATATTGAATATCTTAGAGGACAAGAATGATGCATACTATATCAAGAAAATTAATGTTACTTGGCGAAAATTGTGGTTCCTTATTTTTAGGGATCTCATCTTGTTCTAAAGGATTTCATTTTATCTTCAATAAGTTATTCGTCACTGTATTTGGTCATGGTTCTTAGTCTGGTCCTTAGTCTAATTCCTAGTATAAATAGAACTTAATGCTTTGTCTTTCATAACAAATAATAATGCACCATGTCCATTTAATATCCCATTATTCTATGTCTAAAAACTATCTTTTCTTTCATCGTTACTTAAACCCTTATTAAATTCAACAAGATATTTAAGCAGGACCTAGGGATATCACCCATGCAGGGCAGGGCCAAGGATTCTACCAGCTCCTATCCCCACACCGCAATGTTCCCCTATTCTTATCAGTATCACTATTCCCCACCTCAAGATAATTCTCCCTCTATCCCCATTTTCCAATGCCCCATGGTTCCCTACAAGGATCCCAACATTAATAATAATAATAATAATAATAATGAAAACATTTCAAATAATAAAAAAGGCTGAAATATTTTTTTTTAATCCCTCTGTTTTGGGATAAGTTTTCTTTGGTCCTTCAAAACTAAAATTGATCTTTTTAACTCTTGTAATTTAACAAAAGTATGTTTTAGTCCCTCTACCAAAAATCCTACTACCTACACATTATCAGACAAATACATTAACAACATCAATGAAGGGGGTGCTGAGGGTAAATAAATAATGACAATTTGTTTTAAGATGAATTCTAATATTAAGGGTTTGTTTGGGTGAACAACTTAGTTAAGAACTTATTGAATAAGTACTTATCTTGTAAACACTTACGTATAATTTGTTTCTAAAATCAAAGAGAACTTATTAAAATAAGCTAAAAATAACATATTATGACACATCATAAGTTATTTTTGTAAGTTCTCCCGAACATTTACACAATTATTTATGTCACAAAATAGGTCCAAATACATTGTAAATAAGTTCTTCCAAAGAGACCCTAAATAATAAAAATTTCAAAGCTTCTAAGCAAATTTTTTTATTTGGGGATAGGCAACTAAACATGATTCAAACAGTCCAACACAAAGAATGGAATATAGATGCTTATTTCACATAGTTTACCCATTATCACCTTCTTCAACACCCTTATTTATGACATCTGTATCAAGTTGAGGAAATTACAATCCCTCCACATATTGAAAATTAGCAATACAATAAGAAAAGTTGATTGGGAAAGAGGGGGAGAACAAACTCACCTTGCCACTAACACATACTATGTCTCCCTCTTGATACTTTTCTGCAAGGCTTTTAAGAAAAGCTTTAAAGGTAAAACGCGAGCCACGAAAATATTTCTTCAAATGCAAATAAATTGTCTTCTCATGCACGTCAATAGCATCACTAGTCACATGCTCAAAAGCATATTCACTTTCAGCAATTTGGCAGCCCACAACCACTTCAAGAAATGAAAAAGAATAATTAGCTTTGACTCCCCTGCAAAGAAAGGACTAAAATTTATCAGCTTAAAACATAATAAATCACCACCTGTTTCTAAATGTAATTTTACACACAATAACAAGCACATGAACAGACACAAGACTCAGTGACGTCACGAGCCCAAGGCCTTATTACCCCAAAAACTTAAGTTGCTAGGTAAAGGCACCATCCTTTACACACCCCCTCACACAAATGCCATTTAGGCTTGGAGAATAGACAATGAGCTAACCAATTTTTACAATGTGCTGAAATTCTTTTTAGAAGAATGAGAGCAAGTATTAAAATCTTGATCACTTGGTCAAGGAGGTTGACCTAATACCATGTCATGAACTTAGGTAAAGACTGCTGAAAGGTTCAATCTCTAACAAAAAAAATTAAAATAATGGTTTAAAAGTTTGAACATGTCAAAGTCACAAAGTATTATTAAGAAACCAGTTTAACCAAATTCATAAGCCACTTAAGCAGAACAGGAACAGAACAAGAAGAGGTGATTTAATAGTTCCCTAGCCTTATCCAGGTGTACATGTAAGCATTTTAGATAGGCGTGATAAAACTATATAGTTTATAGCATTCAAATCACAATCAAATAAAGACGGTTACTTATGGTTACTGCAGAAAGTTTTGGTTCTATGGCATATGCTAACTACAATCATTGTTTAAGCAAGTGGAATGTGGGAAGATGGAACACATGGAATGAAAAGTACTTTATATCTAAGTCAAAAATCATTTTAAACTCATCCTCCATCTTCCACCTCTCAACCAAACTCATTATAAGCATCTTCAAAGGCATTAAACACTTGGATAATGACAAATGTGCGAGCATACATCAGCCACAAAAATATCTAATTCAAGTGCCAGATCAAGCACCAAGAGAACCCTGTGCCAAGAGAAAAGGATACAAATGATAATAGTCAATGAATGAAATAGAGTGACCTTGAAGATAAGACTTTTCCAACGGAAATCAAGTATTGCCCATCATCAATTTTAGCATGTCCATTCTGCAGATTAGCATATGATCGTGGAAAGTGGAGCAGCAATTTCCGTAACTACACAAAAAGAGTGGGATTAATGTGAATCCAAGCCATCCTTTCAAAACTGAAAATCCAAAGAACTATACATTTTGCAAAATCCACAATTTCAGGAACCCACCGTGTGAAATCCACAGTTATCCAGCTGCCGGTAGTGCCTCTTACTTAATCCAGGTATGCAATTTATGGAATTGTCAAGAAATATCTCACTGGGTGTAGGATTAGATTGTGAGTCCATCCCCACTTTCCTTTGAGAATCTTCCCCGGTGATTTGATCCGATTTTTCTTCATATATTGAAGGCATTAAATCAGGGAGCAAAGGAGAATGAAAAGAATCATCTTTGCCTAATGTGGAAGATGCTACTCTAGAATGCTTGACATACAGAGAAGGCCATTCTTCAGAGAGAGCACCCTGCACCCACCTTGCCTCTGAAGAATCAGAAAAACAATTTTCAAAATTTTCTGTTGCTAAAGAGTTCATTGTATCAGAACATGACGTAGTCCCATCATACAAATCCACTCGAGGAGCACTACCCAAAGTAATCGATGGAAACCTCTTACATATCAAGGAGATGTCCACATCATCTAATGCATCTTTCGGACTTGTTTCAGATTTCATTTCACCACTTCCATTCCCAATTAGGTCAGAAAGGTTGTAATCCATAAGAGCAACTACCTGAAAGTATAATGAATTTCAATCAATGCTACATTCATATGGCAGCCAAAAGCATTTATAAACAAATTATCAACATTTCTTATCTACTCAGACATTCAAATTAGTAAACTATAAAATCAGTGTCAAAAGCAATCCATAAATGATTACATTAGATTCATAAAAGAATGAGGAAGATGAAGAATATACGCACGTGGACTTCACGAGACACCTCAATCAGATAACATCAAATTGAACTTGCACAAACAACCACTAACAAGAAAGCAAAAAATTCAAAGGATAAAATGTGTTGTAGGTCCTTCAATCTTTGATCAAAATAGGTTTAATCCCTACTCTTTTAGAAACTATGTTTTATTCCTCGTCTTTATTTATTTTATTTATTGTAATGAGTGAATTTCCTCCCTAAACCTAATATTCTAAGTTTAATAAAGAGAGACGAAATTCACCAATTATAAAATAACATAATAACCAAAATCATCATTCTAAAAGTATAATAGAAACTAAGGCCAATTTTTAACCGAAGATAGAGGGAACTAAAACACATTCTACCCAAAATCTAACTACTGGAACTCCACAAAAAAAAATTAGAATCACTTCAAAATTTCATGAAACGAAACACTACATATCGGATTATTCCTACCTTATTCCGCGACTTGGAACCACTTCCGACACCTCGCACAAGCTTCTTCTCCGCGAACTTATGCTTTAGCCGGTAACACATTTTCCAAGGTAGAAAATTACAATACCTGCAACAACAAGAACACGTGCATCAACTTCAGTCACATAAGCCTTTAAAAGGTTAAAATGCGAAGAAGAACGCGACGCACCTCATTCTGCTATTGAGGAAGGTGCTTTGAAATACCACAACAGTTGCGATTTGCTTGCCACAAATACACTGAAAAGACGCAGGAATCAGTGACATTAGGAAAAAGAAGTTCAAAGAAACGAAGTGTATACATAAGCTAAATGAAAGAAATAAGAATGTGAAACCTAGAAATTACCATTGCGGTGTTGTCGGAGGCGTCGCATCCAGCGTCTGAACTTACTGGTGAGGAAGAAATTCAGAAACGAAAACGGAACTGCAAGAATATCATTGAAGTGTCTGTAAATTGTTTAGCTGCTGCGAAAATTAACGAACGGGGAAAATAAATAAATGAATATTCGAAATTGAATTTAGGTGTAATTATGTTTTTATTACTTAGAAATTTAGAATGATTTTAATTTTGATTTCTTAAATTAAAAAATATATATTTTTAATTTAATATTATTTTAATTTTTAAATATTATTTTTTAAAATTTTATTATAATGTTTTAAATTTTATTTTTAGAGATTAAAATATTTTTTTCAATTTTAAAAAATTGAAATAATTATTTTTAAATTTTGATGACTAAAATTTCAATCACTTAAACAAAATTATAATTAAATCTTATTTTTTAAAAGTTTTTTATTTTAATTTTTTTTATAATTTACACATATAATAAATTAGAGAAGTGTTATTATTGATATTTTTTTATTATTTTAAATTTATTAAAAATAAATTGTTTTAAAATTATATCTTATTTAATCAGCTTTACTTGTATTTTTATAATTTTAATAAATTTTAGTTAATGATAAAACAATATATTAAAAATGATATGTTGAGAAAATATTCTAAATTATTCTTATAAAAATATATTTTTCTCTAACAATAATATTTTACTTATAAAATCGCAATTAAAAAAATTAAGTGGATAATTTAATATGTAACTTATAGTTGACTAATAACTTTAACATATGTTATAGGATTTTTTAAATATTTGAGCACATAGTATTAACTTCCACCATTTAATAATTTTAATGTGTAATTTAAAAAAAAAAATGAAAGAAATTTTGGAAGTAAATTTAAAATCTTCTATAATGCTATTATGTTAATATATTAATATATTGCGATAAAATTCAAACGAGATTTGGAGATACGTAGAAATGAAAAATTTAATATTTTGGATTAAAATTGTTTTTAATAAACATTTTTCTAATACCTAACACAATAGTTATGAATGTAAGAAAATACATAAAATAAAAAATTTTAGTTTAATTATTTTTCTATTCGTTTTTTTTTTCTCCTTCTTTATTTATTATATAAATAAAAGAAGACTAAAAATACATTTCGATATTGTTTCCTAAGTTTAAACTATATTGTGTCAAAATACTTAAACTTATTTTTTGATATAAATATTCTAATTTTTTTTTTTTTATCTTAAAAACCAAACAAAGATTTTAATTCTAGAAAATTTATTTTCTTTATACAAGATAAGATTATCTTTATTAAGTAAACAATTAATCTTAATTTTTTTTTAATCTTTAATCATCCATTTAATAATTATTTCTTGATAATTGTTATATTATTGTTGTAGTCATTCATTTGCTTATTTTTTTTAAGCTCTAATTCAACTAATCATTTATTGAATTTTTTTTAATGATCTTCATTTCGTTCGTATCCTTATCATATAGTGTCCCAACCATTCGACTTGATCCTCTACATTAACCACTGGATTAACAAATTTGGAAAACCATATTTTCAATATAAACTGCATGCTAGGACGCTCTAAAAACTATATGCATTTTAAACATGTAACTAGATTTGAAAGCTTAAAAACAAAAAAATGTAATTCATGTTGGAGATTTTATCTATTGAAGATCTCACATTATTTAAAAATAAAATTAAATTAGGATTTATAAAATAATGTAAACTTCATCTTATTGAACTAGTTTTATGAAGATAAGTTAGGCTTTAATCCACTATTAATATGGTACAGAATCTATCATAGCAAGATTATGAGACTATTATCGGATCATTAAAAAATTTCTTAGACCGATATCAAACCACTATTACCAGATTGTCTATAAATTTTTAATCTTATATCGAGTTTAAAAACTCTCAACAAATTAGAATTTATAAAATAGTACAAACTTCATCTTATTGAATCGATTTTATGAGAATAATTTAGGTTTTAATCCACTATTAATAAGTTGGTTCTGGTCAATAGACAATAAGTGACATATTTTAATATTTTAACTCTTGAAAAATTGTAGGACACCCTAAAGTATTGAAAGTTTGATACAATTAATTTAACCACAACAGATTGGGTACAATTGGTTTAACCATAACATGTTGATTTTCTTCATGAATGAAGTACTCAATTGACCATTTTGTAGTTTGGTTGATTTGGAGAGGAGAATGTCCAGACTCCAAGGCCAAAGAAATAATACGAACACCACCAAAAATGAATATTAAAGCAAGAAAACTCTCCTAACCAACACCTAAAATATAGACACTAGACAAGAAAGCTAAACCAAATATGTACAAACATGTTAGAGTGCTGGAATCAAATTTGAACCTAGCTTCCAAAACTAGTATCCTAAACCAGAACACTAAACCAATCTAAACACCAAAACTAACCTAACCACTACAAACTTATGCCACAACCAAATATTACATATACACTGGAAAAAATTGAAGGAACTAAAAATTATTCACACTTTATTCACATTGACAACCTTTAAATACAAAATATATATATATATATATAATTAAGAACTAAAAACAATCATATCCATTATACTGAAAATAAATAAAAAATAAAATTACTCTTACAAAATCTTGACAACCCATTAATTCTTATAATAAAAATTTATAACAATAGAAATACTATTAATCATCTAATAATAAATATTGAAACATAATTTCAACAAAAATTATCTTAGAAAGTAGAAACTGTTTCGCAGTGTCTCATAAAAACCACTTGGGGTACCTAGGCACTTAGTCACCAACACTATTCTGCCGCACGATGCTTCCTACTTTATTGAACAGTTCTTTCTATACACATTCACAATCATCCTTGCAGCAAGGTTTCAAATAGAAATTAGGCATTTGCACATAGCTTATTATTACAAGAAGGCAAGTACCTAATGGACAGTTCTAACTATCATCCCTTTACAAATAGCTGAGTGCTATCCAAACTCAGTGAAATTAGATAAGAAAATGGATTGAACTACAATGCACACTCATAACATTCACCACTTTGTTGATTTACATTTGCCAGATATTGCACTCCCTTGAAAGTAAGGCTTGAAGGTTCTTATAACCTCTTCATAGGTTGGTCTCTTGTAGTCAACTGCCTGCAATCAGTTCTCAGTAATTAGTTTTTCAAACGAAGAAAAATTATACTTATTTCAAATATTGCTTTTTCCAACTAACCTGTTCAATAACTTCTTCAGGGTCTGCCCATTTCCACTCTGCAAATTCAGGTTCTGCTTCCCCATTGGCCAAGTTGACCTCACTGTCATCTTTTGTTAATCTCATAAGAAACCTATCAAATGTTCATAATCAATGTCAGAAAAAGTATAGTTTTGATAGGATATATACATAGAAACACTCCACTGAAGAACCAATATAAAAGTACAAGCTTTGCTAAAAGTGGTGATAGTTATTACGATTCTCATTCTCACTGCTGAGTAGTAAGTTTGGGACACTATACATTTGTAAGTTATCCATATTTTAACCTAACTTGGCATGTCAAGTAAACTGGATATCCATCTTAAGTAGGGAAATACCTATTGGGAAAAGTGAATGATTTCTCATATCTACATAGTAGACAATTGATTGACTGAAAGGGCACTAAACCTAAAACTCCAGATCAAATATGCAGAAAACACAAACAAACTTTACTAGAAAAAGGATCACAATGTAATATCTATATACTAATACTACGGATCTCTCTTCACTCACTCAAGATTTTCATTTTTGCCATTTCTCAGCCATCATTGTGTCGATTGTTGAAGACTATTCCCTTTTCCAGTTGCTTACATCTGCTTCAGCTAAAGAAAAAAAAATATCGAGTTTTAAACTTTCACATATTGAATTCAGATTTTACATTATATATCTGTCTTTTTCATTTTATTTTACAAAGTCAAGCAGACCCACCATCCATCCATCTTGCTTTCTAAACTGCCAAGCTAATATTTTAGCACCCCATTAAGTTGTGAGGGGGCTTCTCCTTGCATAATATTTCATGTGTTCATAAATTCTATTCCAAATGTCTTAACCAGTGTTATGGACCAAATTGACTTAATTTCATTCATATTTGTCCCAGTTGGGTGGTCACATTTTTCAGTATGCAGACATGCCACCAAAATTTTAGAGATAGAGGTAACTTTTTCAGAAGTTAGCACTGAACTGGAAAGTTCAAGCACATGAAATAAAGTAAAATAAAATACACACCACTTTTGCGCCTGTCCATGCCATTCACCTCCCCAAAGGCGATTGACTTTAGCCTTCACAGCAGGAGGGAAGTCGTATGTCAACCATTTCTGAACCTGTAATGCACAAGCTAGGTCAAATGTGTGAAAAGATTAAATCAACCCAGTTATCAAAATAATGGGTGTTTAAGTTGAATTTTTTCATGCTTGGCGGACATTGTTTTGTTCATTTTATTACACACTGGTAAAACTAAATTAAATTTACTTAATTGAATGTTGTAAGATATCACTGATCTATAGATAAAGCGTAGGTTATATATAAGCAACAGATTTGCTGCTTTTGCAGAAGAAACTAAATCCAAATAAGAAAAGGTTTTACACAAACCTCAGCAATGATCTCAGCAGATACTATGCCTGTTTCTTCTCGAAGTTCCCTAATGGCAGCAGATTTGGGCTCTTCACCTTCTTCAATTCCCCCCTAAGAACCCAAAAAACAGTCAATTATGTCTGAAAATTTTAATATCATAAAGGGATAGAAAATAATTTACTTATTACACAAGCAGTAGAAAGGTCCTTTTTCAATAATCCAGTAAAGATTAAAAATACTCAACAATGAATCCACTCTTACAATGAGTTGGAACTCGTTCAAGGTGATAAAACCATCTATAAATTAAAATTGTAAAAATATTAGAGTAATTAAGATTTTAACCTTATTGGGCTGGTTTATACCAGTATTACATGACATAATTATTAGTATTAATCAGAAAATTGGATTAATAAGTTTTAGAACATCATGTCAACCTTATCCTCAGAAAATTATTTAGTGTCTCCCTTTTCTCTTTTACTTTTCTTTATCCTCAGAAGTCACATAATTTCAATAGTAGTATAAGTTCTTTCTGGAAGCAAGATTGTTCAGTATACTGTATAGCCAAAATAAACCTAAATACATAAGGAATTGTTTCTACCATGGAAAATGGATGGTGAGTGATAGTGACAATGCATTTAAGTTTTTTTTATAAGCAAGCAATATGGCAGCACATATAGAAAGATTCCTTATGATAAAGAGATATGCGAATGTGAAACAACAGTGTCTCTGGCATTGTAAACATTGCTATGTTGTCAACATCAACAGGAGAGAGACAAGGATGTTAATGAAAAGCATTAGCAAGCTCTCACCACTAAGGTAACAGTAATGATTGCTTGCAAGAGCACTCATCTACTAAAAAGCCAGAATGACCCCAGACCAGTAAATATGTGAAAATAAAAACTACATGATACTCTCCAAAAATGAAACATTCTGCACTATACAGTGCCTTCTCATCAAAGATCTTTCTTCTTTAAGTTATACAAATTTCTTAAATTCATGTTAAGGAGAAAAAAAAGTTAAACAAAGGTGTATATGGTACATAATGCGAGCTCACCTGAGGCATTTGCCATGCTCCTGGGACATTCAACCTGGAAGCCACAAAAATCTGAAAAACAAAATTAAAAACATTGGTTCTTCATGTAACAAAATTGCTGCACTATGTATGAGGAAACAAAGTATTTTACTTTCAAAAGATTTTCGTCTGCAACTCACTGAACAAGCTAAAATCATAGAGTATAATAAACCCATAACAAATCATAGAACATAAACGCTGAACAAATCACTTAACAGCAAGGCAAAATCTCTAATACACAAACACAGAAAAGTAAAATAAAAACCCACGAAATATAAAATCCAAAATTGCAGTTCGCTAGCTCATTTAAAAATGCTCATCAGTCAAGGCAAGGGTTTGAGTGAAAACAGAACAGAGCAAAGGATCTCAGTTCATCCTAGGAAAAACTCCAAATTTTCAAATCTAGAAAACGAAAACACTTTTCTTAAAAAGAAGAAGCAAATCTCTCTAACATATTTATCCAAGTTGAGTCCTACTTTATGTTGGGTAAATTACATACGACAACCATTTAAACTGCTAAAAAAATCAGTCTTAACCACCGAATCAAAAGACACAAATTAACATCAGCAAAAAAAAACCCATCATTTTCAAAAAAAAAGAAGCAAAAATCTAAGTCGATGTTCCAGCTTTTAAACTGCTAATTTAAATCCACAGAAATAAAAGCAACCCCGCTTGAACATAACACAAAATTTAAGATCAGAAACACATACTGTCTCTCCCATAATTAAGAAAAAAGAAAAGATTTTTTTTTCTGAAAACTAGTTTTCTCCAGAACCGAAAGTCATGACAGTAATCTCCAGAGACCGTAGAGATCACCGAAACAGAAGATTTAAGCAACCAAAACTTTATACGGAGTGCATTAATATTTGGTTAGAAAAAAACAAAAATGAAGAAAAAAAGAGGGAGAGAAACCTGGTCATCAGAGTTGATGAGACAGACACCAACGTTGGGACGGTAACCTTGGGGAAGACCCTCCATGACTTGGTGGTGAAAGATGGTGGAAGGAAGAGAAGAGTAACTACCCTTTTGTATTTTATTTATTTTTGTATGAGAGTGTGTGTGTGAGAGAGAGAGACTGAGGAGAAAAGAGAAAGTGGTGGTGTGCGCGTTGAGAAAATGGGAATGAAAAGAATAATGATAAGAAAGTGAGAGAGTGGTAAGAGAAAAAGGGGAAGGTGGAGTTTTGCGATTCTCACCAAATCTCCCTTTTTATTATTCTCTCCTCTATGCTCCTCCCTATCATACCATGCTTCCCCAATTCATCTTCTTCCTCTCTCACTTCTTCTTACCAACCAACACGTGTTCATCACTCATCCCAACAACATTTTATTCATACAAAACAATCCCTAAACATCCTAAGCACACAAATTTTCATACTTTTCTACCTCCAACACATTTAAAATTATATACATTGTCAAGGAAACTTTTGTTTTTTTTCATGATAATGGGTTAAAATTACCTAAGACTACAACATTGCCATGTAAAGTTTTGTTTTTTTTTTCTTAACAAAATAAATAATTGGTTTGTAAAATATAAAATGATTTTACATGGTATTCCAGTAACAAATTACCATGTCCATTACTATAGAAATTATCTCGAAACTTATGCAACTGATAATTTTTTAATAATTAAATGCAAATAAAAGATATTTTATTAAAGATGGTTTTTAAACTGGAATAAAATAGTGATATGGATTATTTTAAATTTTGTAAAAAGAAGGAGAAGAAAGAGAGAGAGCTCAGGGGGATAAAAATAAGGTGGAGTGCAGGGGATGAAAAGTGAGAAGAGAGAAGGAGGGCGCAAGATAGCAAAAAGTGCGCCGATGGTGACGCAGTCAATGAGATGAACACGCGGAGAGAGCACTAACGAACAAAGGAGGGAAATAAAAAAGAAGTGGGACCCACCACCGAAGGCGTTGACTTTCAGTGGCTCAGATTATGGAAATGGATCGAAGCATTATTTGTTGATTTTTATTTTTGAATTTATTTATTTATTTATTTATCTTGTTTTGTTGAATGCAGTACGATAAAGCAATAAAGGTTAATTAAGAGAAGGTGGCATTGGAGGGAATACAACAAAATTTCAACACTCGCGCGTGTCATGCACGCCACCCTCTTATTTACACTTACAACTTCTAACTGTAACAATTTTTTTTTTCAAATTGTATACTACTTATTTTCTTTATAAATATTATTTAACATTTTTCTAAAAAAATTAATAAATATATTTAATTTTTTTTCTTCATTTCTACATCACTATATATATATTAATTAATTAATTAATTAAAAGCTAAGTGAATAATAAATATATATATATATGATAAAAACAATTAATATTTTAAACTTTTAAAATTAAATTTGAATAAAAATAATAAAATTTCATAATTAAAAAGAAATAGAGAAAAATTTAACTACTTTAACTCTTAAAACTATAAGCTATAAGGAACAATCAAATGGATTCCTAATTAATAAATAAGTAGTTGATTTTAACGATATAAGATTCAGTTTTATTAAAAAAATATGATTAAAAAATTAAATCACGTATGTATGAGTTTATTGTTAGACTAACTAAACTTAGATCCAAATTATAATTTCATTTGTCTCACTAGTTTAAGTATATAGAAATTAGGATTGTGTGTGACAAACTCATTATTAGAAATATATAATAATAAATAAAGAAAGGAAAAAGAAATACTATAACTTTTGCAAACTCACTACACTTTAGATCTTTGAATTATAAATATAAATTCATTCACCTTTAAATCGGGTTAGATTTTGTGCAACAAGTTAAACAAATATAGTTCTTCTCTTAACTGTTGAAAGAATGTGTGAAGAGAAAGAAAAATTGTTAGTAATAATAATTCTATTTTAGGATTTTTTTTTTCTTATTGATGTACATTATTGTTTGATTTATTTTGAACAATTATATGGTTTGTTTGTATATTTATGGAAGACTTTCTTATACCTTTCTTTATTAATCATAATAGATTTGTTTATTTATTTTGAAGATTATGAATTTTACCCTTACATTGAATTTTCCTTAATAAAAAATTATATTTCTTGTTCTTGTACTTATTGATCAGATACTGAGATACTGAATTGTTATAATTGTGTTAGATATTTCTCCATCAATTCTTAGAACTTAATTATTTTAACCACTAAACGTGTAAAAAATCTTATAATTAGGTCAAAATTTGTAAGACTATTCTATCATTAAAATATATTTTTAAAGACTAATTTAACAGAAAAATCAAAGAAAATTTTGTCCTTAAACTATGATATTAAGAGTCAATTTGAATTTTTTTTACACAGATTAAATTAAAAATTTCTATTTTCTAAAGAATAAATTGACAAGTCTTACTTAAAAAACAATTGACATGGTGTTAGTATAAGTCCCCATGTTATGCTGCTTAGTTGTCAAAGGCTCAAAGTTTGTCATGGCTTGCAGAAAGTCTCTCCAATTGTCAACCCACAAGAGCTTCCTTTTGATTACTCATTACTCCTTCATTATTTAGCCTTCAAAACATTAAAGTACTACGAGACATTGATACGATGAGACGGAGACAAGAATATGACCAAATTTAGAAATGAAAAAACCACTACTCAACTAGAACAAAAACATAGAAAATTAATCTAAAATTGAAAGATTGCAGCATTTGTGCAATTCAAATAGGTCGACCTACACCTATTCATGTTCTTTTCACACTTCTATGCACGGCCTTCAAAGAATTAAAATGAAAGAGTAAACATGCAAGTCAAATCTGTATATATTTGATGATGCAACTAAATTTTTGCTTCTTTAACCAGAAAAAGTTTCACTAGTTATCTAAACTGGGTTACACAAGGTTTACGAGTCAAAAGAGCAAAATATTATAGCTACAATGTTCCTCACATGCACGGTTAAAAATCACAGACGGAGAGAAAATGGAAAAGAAAGTAACAATCATCAATATGAAATCCTTCTAAAAATGATTTGTGCACCATATTGAGGCTGCAAAGTGATGAACATTTCAGGAGCATGCACATAGTTTGGAGATAGCACAAAACTGTAACTTTGAATGATCAAAGAAAGAGCAATCTTTGCCTCAACCATTGCCAAATTTTGCCCAACACAGGTTCGAGGGCCTAATCCGAAAGGAATGAATGCAGCTAAATGTTTCCGAGGCTCGCTAAATCTCATTGGATTGAAGTCATGGCAATCTTCACCCCAGATTTCTCTGTCATGATGAACAGCGGTCAAAGCCAAGTAGAGTTGCGTCTTAGCAGGAACATTAATGCTTCCAAGCATCACATTTTTAGAGGCTTGCCTCATCAGCATTACTGCTGGAGGATAGAGCCGAAGTGTTTCGTTTATTATCATGCTAACCTGTTGGAAATGTCAACCAACAATAATCAATGAAATGGACCAGAATTTTGTACTCAAGGATATTAGTTATTCTACGATCTCAATTGTTTGGTTCGTTTGTTTATCCAGTGAAGAAACTGATTCCTACAGTATACTACACTATTTTACACTTAAATCATACATTTCCATTTTATTTTTCTATTTGTTTCTCTCTCAATGCCCAAACTTTTCTGCATCTCTGGTTCGATTTATAAGGCTTATATAGCATCTAGATTGAATCTTGACAATAGACCAGTTGACTAACCAACCAGCAATCATCTATGATCTAAGCAGTATTCAACAGAGTGAATGTATCATAATATTCATTCTAACTATAAACAGATGCATTGTACTGCTTTTTTTGAAGGCAAATCAAACAACAAAAAATGAACTTACAATCTTAAGGTCGCTTAAATTGTCTGCTACAGGAAGTTGATTGTATCCGATGACACGAAGAACTTCTTCACGTGCCTTTATTTGCCATTCCTGATGTTTCGCTAATAAAAGAAGTGTCCAAGTCAACAAGTTAGCTGTAGTTTCCTTTCCAGAAAAGTAGACGGTTTTACATTCATCTATAATTTCTTCCACCCCTAACTTTTCTTCTCCACCAACATCATTCTTGTAGGAACACATCAAAGAACTTAGTACATTTCTTGCATTTTCTCTCGTATTGCTCTTGGTCTCAATAAGCTTGAGAATTGATTCACGTGTTTCTTTTTCAAGTCTCCACCTTTCCCTGTTCTTCCTAGTTGGCAAATACCTTTTTTTTTTTTATATCAAAGTTCCAGACAAAAAAGGAGTGTAAAACACTAAAACTCAATAATTGTGTCAAGAGGGAAAAATACCAGGAATGGCACAAATTTATTTGGAGACATCTATAACCTAATTCTGTTTTCGAATATTTATGGCGTGGAACAAATAAATTTATATGCAGTTGTATTTCTCATCTTAAATTCAGCTAAAGCAAGATTTTAAATGGAACAACCTACAAGTTGCAAACTAATGGATCAAATCTTTAGCACTTGCTATTTGAGAAATGACCTGCTACTCTACTGGTACAATACAGCATATTAAGATGTGATGGTTATTTTCATATTTATAGGCTGGTAAGGTTGGTACTAAGGAAATAAATGTCTGGATACAAAATTGTATTTTGATATAGTAAATTTCTTGCACCCACTTACTGTTCTTGCTTTGTATTTAGTGGCGTGGGATGCATACTGCATCACTGTAAAATAACTTGCCTATTGAAGTTTACAGTAACTATCAGGCTGTGAGAATGTAACTTGAAATAATAATCTATTTTTTTAGGATTAAATAGAATAAATTGTCATGTATGATCTTTTCTGCTATAACTAATTAGCTTAATTAAAAGTCATTTCTGT
The DNA here is from genome assembly GCA_016859785.1 of Macrotyloma uniflorum. Taxonomy (NCBI): domain Eukaryota; kingdom Viridiplantae; phylum Streptophyta; class Magnoliopsida; order Fabales; family Fabaceae; genus Macrotyloma; species Macrotyloma uniflorum. Next base: position 114,693 of record BDMB01000020.1, read on the forward strand.
TATGATTTCTAATTATTTTTGTGTAAGTGTATAGAAATAAACTCTTAATTGTAACTAAATATTTAAATTAAAGAGTTGGGAAAGTAACCTGAAGCCAGGGATATAGACACTTCTAACTGCCTGTGAGAAAAGATGCATTTGCTGCTCCTGTAATTTGAAAATATGCTTGCCCTCTTCATAACTACTGCCAAAAGCAGTCCTTGATATAACATCAGCGGAAAGATCATGAAGCTCTCTGTGCACCTCTATCTCAAATTCATCTCTTCCCCCACTTTGGTCCTCCCATCTCTTCACCATCTTTGTGACACTTGCCACAATATCTGGCACCCATCCCTGCAACACTTTCATGATTCACTCATTAATTAATATTTTGTCGAGTCCTTAAATCATACGAAATAGCTTTTATAAAATCATACGATATTATAGTCCTCTTTCTTCCAACAACATTTTTCTCTCTTCAAACCACTTATTCTTTCCACTAAAATTGTTTTCTCTTTTTTTTAATGACCAAAACCAAAGTAAAGTTATATATATATATATATATATTAAATTATATGTTAGAGATCGACAAAATTAATATATATATATATATAAATAGAAATAAATATGAAATTAAGTTTCGTTCAAATATTACAATCTATCTTTCTATCTAGTTCGAAGATCACAGTCTCTCTTTCTATCTAACTCTCATCTTAAGATAACTCAAACTCATTTTTATTATTATACTCATATCTTTTAAGATTTTTTTTTAATTATATTCACAGTAATTTTACTCTATTTTTATTAATTAAAAATATAAAAGAAAATTGACTATTTCCTCTTAAAAAATTAAACTTGAAAATAAGAATCGTAAAAAAAAGTAGAAGATTCCAATCTAGCAGAAGATGAAGTTACCTTAACAAGCTCCAAGTTAAAGGCGAGGTTTATAATCCTTCTGTGCAAGGCCCACTGGTCACCCTCCAGGAGGCCCACAAGGCCCTGCCCAAAGAGCAACTTCGACTGAGGGTTGTACGGAACTTTCCCATACTTCCCACGCGTATTCGTCAACACCTCCTTAATCATGTCCGGTTCAGTTATCGCCAACCGGGGCGTTGAACCGAACCAGTACAAGAAAGTTTTCCCGTGCTCCCGAGACCACCTTTCGTAAAATGGAACCACGCGTCTCAAGATGTTGTCGTGCTCGAACGGAGGGGTTGCCTCCGACTTCGCTTCCGCGTAGAGCCGTCGAATCTCCGACGAGTTCCCCACGATCGGACGGTAGCCAGGGCCCCCTATCCCTTGCTTCTTGAAGTGACGCTCCGTTCGCCGTGGGACCCACAAATTTGAGTAGAAAAATTTCACCATGTAGAAAACCAGGAGAATTACAGCACCGAGTAAAAGATTCATGTTGATCTAATCTAACAGTGAAAGTGAAGCATGGAAAGAGGTTAACAAAATAGAAGAAAAAAAGTGAATAAGAGAAAAAGAGCGTTGACTTTTAATGCTGAAACCTTACCTTGTCTTGTTTGGTGAGAGAAGTAGAAGAGAAAGGTAAATTCAGAATGCAGAAAAGGATTTGAAGAAGTGAAGTCTATTTTCTCTAATCTTTTAATCTTTGATCATTCACATTCATATATGGTCGTACGGTACGGTTTTCATTTCTTACAAGCTTCTGCTTCTTACGTATATGTGTGCACACACATGCTATTAATAAACTGTTTTTTTTTTTTTTTATGATAAATTGGTGTTTTATTTTGGTTTTTATTTTATTTTATGTATTTGATTTTTGTTTTTTTAATCTTTTAATTTCTACCGTTCAATCTCTTTATTAACTCGATGATGTAATCATAATGTCAACAAGACATCATTGTATAATGCATTGGGAAAATTGTCAATGACATCATAAAAAATATTATATCAATATATAAGGTTACAAAAGACTAAAATAAAAGTGATATATGTATAAAGACTTAAGAAAATGTTTTATTTGTGGATACTAAAATAAAAAATAAAATACTTATAAGATGTAAAAAAATAATATATTTATAAAAACAAAATAAAAATTAAAGTATTTATGAAAAAGTAAAATAAAAAGTGACATATTTTAAAAAAAAAAAAAAACTTAATTATTACACTAAAATTGATTTATAATTATTTGACATCTTAGACATATTTGTGTTAACTCCAATATTTCGTTTGAAAAATTGTTAAATTAATTATTTATAATATTAACATAATTTACTAATTTTTTTCATATTATTAAACTGCAATAATATTTATTGGTAAATTTAATATAATTTTTATTTTACTTAAAAATATTGTTTACCATTGTCAATTTTTAACTCTTTGATATAAAAGAATAAAAATATACTAATGAATTGATCTGAAAAACTTGGAAAAACACTACCAAAATTACGAAATGATGCATATAAACTTAAACTTCTTATTCTCTTTTTTCTTTTGTGTAAAAAAGATACAAGCGACTAGTTGTTGACTATTCTTCTAATGCAACTCCTTCAAGTTTTCCATCTTCTAAAATATAACAGATTATAATATTTTTATTTTAATCTCTTTACATAATATATATATATATATATATATATAACTTTAAAAAAAATGTAAAGTAAGGACTAAAACCAAACATTTAATTAAGCGAACGAATTAGTTTATCAACTAAAGTTACATTGTACAGGAGTAACTTAAACCTGCTAGCAAACTAATTAATGCCAACAGAAAAATGCCATGTTTCTTTTCCTTTGAAATTTTGCAAAAGTCAGTATATCAGGACTTAAATTCTTGTAATCCCAAGAAGCAACGGCTTAAAAGTTAATTTCCCGTCTCTCAGCAAAAAACTTTCCCATAAATGTTTGGTCAGAAAGAAGGGCAAGCCACACCCCAGTATCAGCCCCTTCCTCAACAGTGTTATTCCCTGCATAACCTGTAAGAGCTGTCTTCACCCAACCTGGACAATAGCAGTTAATGTAAATCTTCTGACCTTCCGGTCTCTCAGAAAGCTTCCTTGCCATAAGCCTTGTATAGGCATTAACACCAAGTTTGGACACTGAGTAATCAGTATACACTTGAGGCCACCCACTTGTAGTCCAAGTTCCATCCTCAACTTGTTGTAGAAAAGTAGATAGAGTCCTGTCAATAAGTTCATCTGAAAGGGATTCCACATCACTCAGTTCCTCCCTTAAGGCTACGTTGCTGATTCTCTGTCACTCAAACAAAACATCAAATTTATATCTAGCAGAATTCATACAGGGCGCAATGGTCCAATACAATTTCAGAGATAAAAAGAAAAATATTTTACTACAAAATAAGTTTTTTACAAATACATCATTAAAGATTGCAACAAGGATCTGCATCAATTCAAAGTATTTTTCATTTTATTACCGATATAAGTTTGATCACAGGAATTTTGATTCAAAATATGCAATTCACACTTCAGCTACTGTAACCAACAACTTAGACAACAATTAAGCAACTTGTGTCAGCAAGCAATCTTGATTAATATACCAGAAGGATATATTGCGTATTTTATATTTCGGAACATGAACATTTACGTGTGAAAATCATGGAAAGTTTTTAACCCCAAGAAGAAGACATGAGGGTACTAAAAAGGGGAAGAAGCTAAGATCAAAACCTTTTTTAGCAGACAGTATAAAGAGCTTTACTTACATTCCGTCTTCCATTTAGTCGACCAAGACGTGAGCTTACATTTACAATACGAGCACCAACACGGGATGGCTTCATCAATGGAATAATAGCTTCAATCATGTTCTTGATGCCGTAATAATTTGTTTCGATAACCTTACGAGCATTTTCGACTGAGTTATCAGACCCAAGATTAAAATTAACACCAGCATTGTTTACCTACAGGTTAATGATATTGTTCAGAAGCATAAATAAGAATGAGTTAAACCACATTCTGCGTACTTCCTTGAAAAATTTAGCCATCTTATTGTGTTTAATTCCATGTTTAGGATATTTAGATCCACAATGAATAAAATCTGAAACAAAACTAATTTGATGATACAACAGTAAAAATAAGCGCAGGAAGTAATCAAAATGGATGCAATAACTAGATAGATCCCACTAGCACATGCTATTTTAATTAAAACCAGACCAACTATATTGAAGAAAGCACATACTAGAAACTGACCAGAATATCTAAACCACCATAATTTTCCCGCAACCACTCCACAAACTGGTTGATGGATGAATAGTCTACTACGTCAAGTTGATGATAAACCACACTAAGACCGCCTTCTTGCAAAGATTTAATGGATTCAACACCAGCACTAGAGTCTCTTGATGTCAGTATAACAGTCAATCCATGAACGGCAAGTTGTCTACAAATCTCATACCCAATTCCTCTATTTCCACCGGTAACAACAGCAACAGTTTCCTTGGACCACCACCTATGAATACTCAAATCAACAACAATTAGAACAAGCTATGGAGATCAGATGAATATCTGTAATTCCATAAACTATGGATGGTCAAAGACTTATTAAAAATTTGTCATCAAAACACATGCTGAGGGTTACATGCTTGCCAAGTGGCAACACTCTCAGGCTGGTTCATTTATCCAACATTTGAACCTTCACTTGAAGCTCAACAACAGTTTTTCTCCTTACTGACCTGAACGTGCATGAAAATGAAGGTCTGGATGAAGGGGTCTGTGCAAAGGTCTTCTAGACATATTGGCACCGAAATATTAAAAAAAAAAAATCAAATTTTGCATTCATAACTATCAACACATCTTTTTCTAACACTTATTTAGTGAAATACACTAGATGGTGTATGTCCTGCCCCATATATAGCAGATCCTACTCTCTATTTAGTGGGATTGACTTGTTATACCTCCAAACAATAAAGAGTAGAGTAAATTACACTAACCACTCTAGAGTAGAGATTTCATGAAATTATACAAACTCTCTTTGCTTTTCTTACATTAACAACAACTTTCTTTATAGAACTCTGCAATATTTTTAAACAGATAAGGGTGTTAGTATAATGCATAAAGAGTAGTCGATGTAATGTTTTTCAAACAATTGAGGAGATAAGTTTAAGCAGTGGTGGACTATATAGGTGTGAGGGTGGGCGGTTGCACCCTCTCATTTTTCCAAAATTACTACTAAAATGTATTAAGTTTTTTTTTTTCACCCTTTAAACTTATGTATTGATGCAAACTCATAATTATATAATAATAATAATATTTATTATTTGTTATTTTTTTAATAAATTGTTCCAACTGATCTAGAGTCTTATATCTGCCACTCTTGTAAGGGAAGAAAAAGCAGGAGAATTTTGTGTAATTCACACAATTTCAAAAGTAGTAGGTGTAATTTAGCATATGTAACTACTGTTTTTCTTATTCATGGTTTTGCCTAAGATTAAGGTATCCCATTTAAGACTTTATCCAACAAATAAGCTTAGAATGAGGCGTGTTGCCATACATGGTGCACAATTATGATAACAAGAGTTGGGTTGGCTGTAAATTGTTTTTTCAACATGTGAAGAATAGATAGGACGAATGAAATTGAAATTGTACGATAAATTATACTTCAGTTCAATAAAAAAGAAAAATACACATCAAAAGAGAAAAAAAAAAAAAAAAGTTCTGTTTGCAGAAATTAAGTCGACTAGTAGCGTAATACAGTGCGAGTTGTTACTAAATTTGTGGGTTTCAAAATCCGAAACAAAAAAGATAAAGGGAATTGCAAAATAATGAATTAAAAAGTGAAAAACGAGGAAAGAAGAGGAAAAATGAACCTCTGGTGATCAGAATAAGGAATTGTCATCTGGAGACGTATCTCTTGCAATCGCTTTTCTCTTCGTTCCTTAGCTTTTTCTTTGTTCCCCATTTCTCTCTCTCTCTCTGTTGCCCTTGAGACTATGCAAAAATTGCAACTTCATCAGGTGCTGGAGCATGAAGAGTGTAACGAAGGTAATTTTCATTCACAATTTGCTTGAATTAATTAATTTGTTTAATTACTCTGTTATTTAGTCCTTGTAGTTACAATTTATTTTTATTTTTTATTTTTATTTTCATTAATCTGAGATATTATTTTTAACCATTTTATTATCAATGTGAAATTTAAATTTGACTAAATAATAACACCAATTTGTATTTATAGTACGTTTTGTCTTAAAAAAATGTGTAGATACTAAAATAGAATGATTTTAAATATAAGAATTAAAAAGAAACTTTATAACTATTAAAATTAATTGAATAATTAAAGCTAATTAATCTTAAAATAATGGATAGTAAATATTTAATTTATAATAAAGAAAAACGAGTTATTGGTGGATTAAACCACACAGTCTATTAATTTAAAATTTAAAATTATTTTTAAAATAAAATTTTCCATTTTTCACTTTTTTTTTATATATTTAACATAATATATTACATGAAAAAAATAAATTTCTATAGTTAAGAATTAAGAGTTTCTTATATAATGAATTAAAAAATTGAAAAATGACACAATAACCCAACTCAATTTTTAAATTTTAACATTATTCCCCGCCACCAATTCTAAAGTTTCATTCATATAACAAATAATAAATTAAAAAAATTAAATTTTAATTTAATATTTTTTTATTAGCTAAATATGATTTTTTTAATATATAAATTAGGATAACATGACCCATCATTTCGGATGGATCAAATAATAGGTAAATTAAGTTTAATTTTTTAAGGTGATGATAAAAATACATTCAATTTTTTTAAAAATATTTAATTAACACCCTTTTGAATATATATATTTAATATTTTTTAATAAAATTCATGACATAAAAAATACATATTAAAAAAATAAGTATTATTAAAATATATATATTTTTTAGAGATATATATTATCATTTTTCAATTTTTATTTATTAAAAAAAATGATAGACATACATCCAAATATTTTAAAACGTCCTACTAACACTCTAGAAAATATATATTTAACATTTTTTCAATAAAATTTATGTTATAAAAAATACATATTCAAATAAAACAATAGTAAAAAATAGATATGATTGGAGTATTTTCAATTTTGAAAGTGTATATCTATTATTTTCTAAAAGAGAATCTCATTTTCTAGTCTGATCCTGCCCGAAATTCATAGTGGGCCGAATTGGCCCACGGGCTAACTGAAGACTCGATAATCATTAATTTCAAATCCTCAAACACATTCTGAAAAATACATGCAATATAGAATACAAAATATGAATGGTCCATCATAGTATAAATTCGATACTGGTCTATGATATCTGATGTATCTCATAACATCAAACTGCATTTCATATATGAGCAAAATGCATCAAACACTACCATTCAAAAACCATAAACTGATAAAAATCTTGACATAACAAAAGCTTTCAAAGAAGCTTACACATCCCCTACTACATTACCTTGCCATGATTTCTATAAACATGAAGACGAAGTGTTACATCTTTTCCATTGAGAAGCTCAAAGATACAAACATCGCCAGGTTGCAGGTTATTTTCTCTAGCAAATGATGCCCAACCAGCAGAGAGCCTAGCTGAAGAAGAAAACTTACAACCTATCAACTTCACAGGCCACAATTTGTTTCTAAACTGTATCATCACATTCTGGTTCATGATTACAAAATGGTTCCTCGCAAAGTCGACCGGCACATGCTGCATCAAGTCATGTATATACACGTTTAGAACAAAATCAAACTATTCAAGAAAGACTAATGATAATACTTGCTGGCTAGCATGACATAACAAAATTTCATCCCCATATTTAGGTGCTTAACTAAACCTTACCGGGGATCTGGTTATATGTTCCTGCATTCGTAAAGTGACCATGAAATAGGGATTTTCTGATCTGAATTTACTAGCTTCTTTAAGAGCTGTAGTTAAGATCTCTGACTTGACGTGACTTGAACTTCCACCTGTGAAGTTAGTACTTGAAGGATACACTTTGCAGCGTTTTGAAAGATCTATATTTGCATTTTCACCGGATTCAGTTTTAGATTTTTGTAGAGAGTAATGAAAGCTACCTAAGAAATAGATTCAACACGAGGATTCTCATTTTCAACTAAGATTTGACTCATTTAAAGGGAAGAATTGTAAATTATGAAAAATAGTTTATAACTCTTCACTTCATTCTCAAATATAAATCCCTCATGAATAAAGAGTTAAGTCAAATTATAATTAACTACATCTCCTTGAATGGGTTCTAAATTCTCACTGCAGATAAAATGAAAAATTGGATTACCTTGTGAAATGGGGCAACTTGGTTCCTCTACACCACGGAAGATTGAAACTTTGAAAGCAAGGCCCTGGATCTTCTGAATCATCTCAAAAACACAAACATCCCCCACATTCAAATTGTTTTCTGATACAAATGTTTGCCATCCCTCATTAATTATAGGAGCAGAATAACTAACAGGCCATGATCTACCATCCAATACCTCAAGGCTAAGATCTGCATGTGCTTCCTTCAAATATCTTTCAACAAAATGTGGTGGTATTTTCTGGATTTTTTTTTACAATATAAAATATATAAGAACTACAAGTTATATTTCTGTTGTAACATCCTCATAAAAGACGCAAACCAAACTCATGACAATGCACAAATTTAATAAAATGCTCACCAGATAATATCCATTAATAAAGGATTCCACCATGACAAGCAGGAATGAGGGGTGTTCAGATTTAAAAGTTATGGCTTTTTTTAAAGCCATGGAAGTTAACTGCTCCACTGTTGAGCATTCATGGTTAAAAGTGTCTTTACCTTCCTCTTCTGAAAAATTTAACATGGTGTAAGTTATGAAAAAAATGGTCTCCAAACATTGATAGGATTCACAAAATGATCTGATCATGACATACATACCATCTAATTTTAGCTTTATGCATTTTTTCTCTTGAGAGGTAAAACTTCTAGTTCGGACATGCTGATGCAAATTTATGCAGTTGGGGCTTCTCACAACATCTGTGGTTATGATATTTTTCATCTTCTTACAAGGTTGAGGAGAAGCCAGGGTTGGTTTCACAGTAGTCTTTTGACATGGAAATTGCTCCAACAAAATTTCATCAGAATCATCATCACTAATGTGGATAATCTCGTCCATTCTATCATGAGTAGTGTTGGAAGGATGAGTAGTGTTGGAAGGATAGTCTATTTCAACTGCACTATTGTCAAATATGTGTACATCAAAACGAGAAGTTCCCTCATATTCAAAGAACAGCAAGTGGCCATGATCTAGAGAATAGTGTGTGGCAAAATCCTTCCATCCCTTCTGAAACCAAATCTCTCCATCATGATTGGTCCAATATATTTTCCATTCAGTAGTATCCGGACACTGAAGAAACACTGGATTTGACATTCCATCTCCATATTTTCTAGTGAACTCTTTAGGGAGAACCTGCAAAAAGATTCTGTTATTAGCATGCATGATAAAATTGACAAGCATAACAAAGAAACACAAACTACAAATAGCTCTCTTATCAGTTCATACATAAAATTAATGGAGAAGAGAAGTTTGTATATATTGATGATCATGCATGGAGGGATACAAAACGTAGTAGTTTCAAATTAGTTTTTACCCTATTACAATAATAGGTTAAATAGGTGTTTCTCATTACATTTTTTCTTTTGTCTTTTATACCTCAAAAACAAATTGTTCCTTGTTAGTATCTCATCTATAGAAATCTATCAAAAATATACCCTATATCCATAGATGAGAAAGAAGAGCACATGTAATATATTTTCATAAACGAAGAATAAAAAGAGATGATTTATTTTGTATAGACTGAAGACAAATATATTTTATTTGAAGCAACTAAACATACATTTAACCCTACAGTATTCATAAATATCAGTTACAGATAATAAAGTAGATTCATTTGTTGGCGTTAAAGATGAACAGTAACAAGTTAACTCAAAAAAAGAAGTATGAAAGTGATGGCGGTTACAAGTATTCCACGTGCAAGGCTTGTTCTGAGGATAATATTGAAAAAATGAACTGCAGTGGTTGGGGAAGTCATGGATGTTGAGATGAGATGCAGAGAGTCAAAAGGGGATTTCTAATAGAACTGGTACAAGCAAAAAAAACTTGCTTTTTGAGACGATGAAACCTGCTTTATGTGACATCACCTAGAAAAATGGAATGGGACTGGTTCGAAATTTAAGACACTTGAATTTTGTTCCCTGACTTCAAAATTTTTTTTTTTGTCAAAGTTATTAAATCTGGCGGTTCTTTTTTATGTGAATGCATAATTTTAATCTTTATAAAATTTTTAGTTATACAATTAATTCTCTTTTTATTTTTTTCTAAACTAAACAGTTTTGTTCATTATAAAAATATTTCATCTAACTGTTAATAGAAAATATTCAATAATATTTATGAGAATAACATGTGTTAAAATTTAGGAGAAGAAATAGTTTTAAACTAAATCAAAATAAATTATAAAATAATTTTAAAAATTGAATTAAATTATTTAATTTTAATAATAAAGTGAATGAAAATATTTAAAAATTAATATAATTACTAAATTATATATTTTTCTAAATGGAAACTGAGAATTAGTATTTAAATAAACATATGTTATTCTTAAAAATTTATTTTAGTTATTAAAGTTTTTTTTTTCTTCTGAAATTAATACTTTGATAAATATACAATGTTTTAACAACATAGATGACAAAAAAGGATAAAAAAATAAGTAAAAAATTTGAAGATAAATAATTTGCATTAATAATTATTAGAAACTAATGATTTTAATTAAATTAAATTGTATAAAACCTGAACCAGATAATAGTTTATTTTAGTTTTTAATAAAAGTAGTTCATTTTTTATTGCTTAATTTAGTTTAATTCATTATATATTTTTAGTTTAGATTTTTTTTAACATCCCTAACGATGACATTTATGCAATTTTAAATTGCAGAACTTGATTAAATATTTTTATTTATAAATGATTAAATTAAACAAATAAATAATATAAACAATTAAAAATGAAAAAATAAATAATTAAGTCTTTCTTTTATTATGGAAAAGACAATGAAAAAAGATGTTGAAATAAAAGTTACTGGAAATTTCTACTTCATCAATCAAGTAAATTTGAAATATTTATATTGGGTCATCAAAAGTAAGAAAAAAAATAAAAAATAAATAAAAAGTCATTTGATAAATTTATTGACCCTTTTTACTTTTAAAATAAAATAAAATAATTAATAAATACTTTTCTATTGTTTTTTTTTTCTTTTTTTCATAAAAAAGTTGATAAATAAGTTTTCAATTCGTTGATCATAATGCTGAAAAATAATCAAAATAACATTATAATTAAAAAATTGTTTTAAAATGTAATAAACTAAATAACATCCCGAATAAAAGATAAACAAGAAAAATAAAATCTATTTTCATTGATTGAACAATATATATAACACTAATAATCTAAAAATTGTCGATAAAAAACAATAACCCAAAACATAATAAAAAGACAATTACTTAAATATAGAAAATGATTTAAAATTGAAAGATAAAACTCTATAATTATTACTACTGAAATTTAGCAAAATCTGAATGGAAGGTGTCACATTATATATAATAAAAAAATAACAAAAAATTCAAAGAAATTCAACTAATAAATATATTTTTTTTCTTAATTATATATATTAATTTAATATAAGAATGAAAAAATTATGGATAGTTTAATAATTTGAAAATTTTGTTATAATATATTTTAATTTTGATACTATATTATTAACAAATTTTAACTTTAACTTATATTTATAAAATTACTTTAATAAAACAAGATTTATATAATTTTTATTTATTTATTAATTTATTTATATATATATATATTAATTTGATTATATATATATATAAATATGTATCTCTAATAATATTTTACATATTAAAGAAAAACTTTACCTTATTGATAAAGTTTACACGTATTATACCTAAACACCAATTAATTACAATCAATTTCTATTACCATTTTATTTTGATTTTCATTTATTTACAATTCATTTATAATTACTATTTAATTTTGATCAACTTTACAACATCACATGTATTTGTTGTATCAGTTATATAGAAATAATAATATCAATTGCTAATTAAATCCTGTTGAACAAATTGTTAGAGATTGATCCAATTTTAAAATTTGTATAATTAATTGCAAAAATAGTCATATCATCACAACATTATCATAAATTATAATTAATAAATTTAATTTATCACAATATTTTTAAAACTTCACCTTTTTTTTCTATTTATATTTCCTATTATTAAAATACCTTATTGTTGTGTATTTAAAATTAAAAACAACTTATGTTAATTATTTAATAATTTTCTAAAATTTTCATCATTTTAATTTTAAAATAATTTAATAATTTGAAAATTGATATAATTATTTAAAATTTTAAATTTAAATGTAATTTAAACATTATGTCCAATGTGACGTGAATTTTATGTATAATTAAGTCAAATTAATATTTTATAAATTGGATAATAAGTTTTATAGGTTAAATTTTATATCAATTAAATTTAATTCAATCAAAAAATTTTATTTTTAAAGTATTGATATAAAATATTTTTAAAAAAATTTAAGTTTTTTAATTACACCTACATTTGTTCTTATTAAATTAGTAATTTATTATTTAAGATAAATTTTAATAATATCCAATAACCTTTATTGCTTATAATAAATATGTTGCATTAAAATATAATCAATACTCTTATTTTGGCTAGGAATGTAAATTGCTCATCAACTTTTCTTTTACACACTATTATACCATTAACATAAAGATTACTTGAAAGATTACCAATAATTATATTACTTATGGTAATAATAGGCATATAAATTCCTTAATGTGTATTTATTTATTACATTAATTATATATTAATTAATTATATTTATATTATGTTTTTAATTATTTATGCAAGCTGATTTGGAAGAATATATATTTTGCTATTGTTAATTGATAATTTTCTCTATGCAGTTAATGTTGATTAATTATTTTATTTATTATATTATCAGTGAAGAAATTGTATTGAAAATTAATATAAAATTAATGATTAAAATGTAGAGAATATTGAAAACACAAATATATGAATATTTTTCTCTTAATATAATTTATTTTATATTTAAAGTAGTTTTACTATCATTTAAATATTAAATCACTTAATTAGAATATTATTATTTATATTAACCAGTGCTGATTATTTTTAGTTGTTTATACGTATAGAATTTTTTTTTTTTTTGATTTGCATGATTGTTGATTGATAATTTTCTCATCTGATTAATATAATTAGAGTATTTCAAATCAAACCCGATTATTTTTTAAGATTTTATGTTTTTATTTTTTTATCATTGTTTAGTCTCTTGCATGATTTTATAAGATTGTTATTATATTTAAATTTAAATTAAATAACTAAGTCGAATAAAAATTAGATCCTAAAATATTGATTCATATTCGAAATGTATATAGATAGAAAAAAATGTTCCTAGAAGATAACATTACTAAAAGTCAACATTTTCACTATCAGTTTCATCATATATCAAGACATGGAAAAAGTCCATAATAATTTACATTAATAATATATGGTTAGAAAGGAGTTAAAGATTAAATTATAATTAATTTTTAATCATCTTAAAAATAATAATATAAAATTAAATTAAATCATATTTCAGTTATAATGCATAAACACGCATTCTTCTACTCTGCATTTTTCTTTTCTTCCTCTGCACTCTTTTGATCCCTACCCTCCACCTGCATGGCTTCCAAACCCCGCACTGTTGAAGAGATCTTCAGGGATTATAGAGCCCGAAGAGCCGCAATTATTCGCGCCCTCACTCGCGGTACTACTCTTCTCTTTACAATGCCTTTTCTGTTTCTTTTCCCCCTTTCTCTTTCTTTTCACCCTTGCCTTATTCTTTTCTCAGACGTTGATGAATTTTATGGGCTCTGTGATCCAGGTAAAGGGTATTTTCTGATCTTTCTTTCCTTAATTTTGTACTTTGGCTTTTGTTACGTGAAAAAAAAAAAGAGGATTTTTTATTTGTTGGTGTTCGTTCTGTTTTGCGAATTTGTTTAAAAAGAAAACTGTCGGGTGTGTGGGAATTGTCGTGCATGCTTTTTGGAGTCGACAAGGTAGAGTTTTTATGACACAAAATGAGGGAAAACAAGATGGGTAGATAGTAATGGGGAAAAGACGAGCTTTTGCATGGTTCATGTGAGGTTTTACTTAGCGTGAGAATGCCAATGCCAGATAGTAGTATTGGGTTTGCTTGCTGTATGGCATTTGGGTCTGGTAGCAGAGGGTCACATCCATGTTCGTTTTTCTGGGTTTTAATTTCAGTTAGATTGAGATTATTAATTTATGTGGTTTTGTAGTTAATGCATAATATGTTGTGTCCTTCTATTAAATTTGATGTCTCCTATGTGTTTTCTTCAGGTAAGGATAACTTGTGCCTCTATGGACATCCAAATGGGGCCTGGGAAGTAACTCTGCCGTCGGAGGAAGTTCCACCAGAACTCCCTGAGCCAGCTCTTGGAATCAATTTTGCCAGGGATGACGTTAGCCGCAAGGACTGGCTTTCTCTGGTTGCAGTGCATAGTGATTCATGGCTGCTTTCTGTGGCCTTTTACATTGGAACTCGGCTTAACCACAATGAAAGGTATGATCTAACATTGCCAGAGATGCATATATAATAATCCAAGTTCATTGTGGCTGTCTATCCTTCAAGGATGTCCATGTGCACCTTCTTTAATGTAGAAGTTATGGTTATGACTGGGATTTATGCTCAACATTCATCTAAATCATTATGATAGATTAAGGTGTCAACAGAAATTCCTATGTTTCAGACCTTAAATATTGTTTTCAGCCTTAGACTAATGTCTTCGGTTTTGTTTTGGCTCACTATTATCTTCCTTATTTGGTCTAATTCTTAGTAAGGATTATGCTTGGTAGTCTCGATAAAAGATGTCTAGGCGAAGTGGGTGTTTAGATTGCATAGAAAAACCTTAGATCAAATGCAGCATCTCTATAATAATGGCAGGATGTTTGCTATTTTATGCTTCTTATCTTATTGAAGGATTGAGGACATGGATGACACTGTTTTTAGTATTTAGGCTGTTACTTGTACTCAGTTAAGTGAGCATTTCTTGTGCTTCCACTTAGTTTTTGTATAAGTTTTTGGTTTATATAGAAAAAGAAAAAACTTACACTCCGGTTATTAACTATGCATTACTTGAATTTTGAAGACTTTTGATTTTTGAGCATTCATAAGTTTGCCATATAGAGCGTCTGCTGTGTAAACTACTGTACTGTCATAACACTGTCGGGATTGGCTTCTTAGCTCTGCTGTCTTGGATTGACTGCTACGGTTTTTTCCCTAAACTAGAAATTTCTGCAACTGCCTATTGGAAAATATTTCAGTATATAAAATTTGTAGTACGTTGCTCAGTTTCTCTACAACTTGGTGTGATGTCCAATTTTTTTAAAATAAAAAATATATGATTTAATTATTTATTTAACTTAATTAAAATATTTAATTGAGCTTATAAAATATAATAAAATATTTTATAAAATAAAATAAAGATAGATGGTTAGAGAAAAGATAATATTAGGTTGTTAGAAGAAGATAATGGTAGGTTGTTAGATAAAGATAATAGTTAAAAAGATAAAAGTTAAAAAGATGAAAACTACATAATAAAAGTCAAAGAGATAATAAAAGTAAAAAAAATAAAAGGAAAATAATATTAGTAGTAAGTTGGACTTAGAAACCCAATTTTACTAAATAAATAAGTATTATGTTTTCCTTATTTTCATTCTATACTTTTAATTTTTAATCCTTTGGGAGCAATTTAGTGATTATTAAATTAAGGATTTACATCTTAGAGGGAGATTGAGATATTACCCAGATCTTAAAAGATTTAATAGTGATTTACTATGTGTAAATCTTATGTGCGTATATATATATGAAGATATATACTTTTGTATGTGCAATGATAAATTATTATATGAATAAGATGTTGTAGTACGATAATTTGTGTTTTGTTTTGAGGTGCTCGCGAATTACAATAAAGAGTTTTTTTATGTGTGTTATTTGTATCTAAGAAGCGGTTTAATAAGGTAAAATCCAAATTATGCTTGATTATTTGAGATATATAAAAGTAATACATTTGTGTAATATGCATTTATGTGCACATGCTTCATTCATTCAAACTTTTTTTGGAGTAGATGTGATATCTATAAAGGAAGGTCTCTATGGTCATCTATAGTGACTTTGGGGATTTTAGAAGTGGGAACTTCTTATCTAAGAGTGGGATAAGAGACAACCATGACTAGCTATATGATATATTCTCTATTCTTTTATTTGTGTTGTGACATTTTTGCTTGGACTGAATGTTCTTATATGTGAACATGTATTTGATAATGAAGAAAAGATTTTGAATAATGAATCTTAGATATTCATTATCTTTATTTTATGGGTGTTCTAATTAGACGTGACATTGAACAGTGAAATTATTTTGTTTTGAAATAGTTGATTTAAATTGTTATGATTTTATTATTAAGAATTTATAGGATTTATTTTAATGTTTAAGAATATTTGATTTTGAAATTTATTTTTAAAAAGGTGATATATGTAAATCATTTTATCTTTTATTTTTCATTTTTTTTTAATAAAAACATTCTCTATTAGAAGGATATCATACTTGGCATATGGTTCATTGTATTAATGTTTTCCTTGACTTTCTTTTCTTATGGCAGAAAACGTTTATTTGGTTTGATCAATGCTCTTCCCACCGTTTTTCAAGTAGTGACAGGCAATAAACTAATTAAGGACAGGTCCGCCATGGATAGTGGAACCAAATTTGGTGTAAGCATCGAGGTTAGTGATTTCCTTTCCTTTCTAGTGATGATTTTTTTCTTGTGGCTGTATAGGTATTGCTAGTGCTAAAGTTCCACAAAATCAAATAAAAATGAGAGTCATGTCATTATCTATAAAAAAGATATGCTGGTTTTATTCTGTTTTAACAAACAAAATCACAGGGAGCTGTGATGAAAAGTGAGCATGTTAAAATATTTTGTGGAAGCTGTGGTGAAAAATACAATGGAAATGAACTATGGATTGGCTGCGATATATGTGAATGGTGGTACCATGGAAGGTGCGTTATGATTAACCCTGCAAAGGCTGACACCCTAAAGCGCTACAAATGTCCATCATGCAGCTTGAGGAGGAGCAGGTCATAGACTGAAGGCAATACAGAATATGTGACTCTGAACTGAGTGTTGTTGTTTCATGCCTCACAAGATCACAACATACTGTAATATTGTTACTATCTCA
Organism: Macrotyloma uniflorum; assembly: GCA_016859785.1. NCBI lineage: Eukaryota > Viridiplantae > Streptophyta > Magnoliopsida > Fabales > Fabaceae > Macrotyloma > Macrotyloma uniflorum. Next base: position 131,996 of record BDMB01000020.1, read on the forward strand.
CTTGTACAACTTCATGTAATAGGCATAGTATAGAATAGATTATGACAATTTTCAATTGGATCATTATTAGTTGATGATATTTGCTTGAATTTACAACCTTTGTAATTTTGTTTTATTTCAACTTTGTTTCACAAAGTAAAATGTGGTCATTTGATCTTTTCTCCCCCATTTTTTTTCTAATCAAACTTTCATTATGGATAATGGCTTATCCATGAATGGGAAATTTAGGGAAAAACTTGTCCATAAACACTTTTAGGAAGTGAGAGAAAAAAATGAAATAAGTTTTTTTAGAAGTTGAAATCAGTTTTATGTACAAAGTTTGTTTGGTTAATTGTTTTTTTATGAAGACTCTAAGAAAATGAAAATAAGAAAAAAAAAGAAAAATCTGAAATAATTTTTTTTATAAGTTAAAACTAGTTAATTTATGTATAAGTTATAAACTTAATTTTGAAAAAGTTAAGATGAGAACATTTTTTAAATATAAGTTAATTATTTTTTTTCTTTTTTTTTTCTTTTTTGTAGAAGTGTTAATAGGATTTTATTTAAATCATGTTTTTAATAATGATTATTTAACATATATTCTAGGTTTTTGGATTTTTATTATTAAAAGAAATTATTTTAAAGTTTTTTGTCTTTTATTTTATCATTCAGGATAAATAGAATAATTTTGATGGTTTATGTGAGATAAATTATTAATATATATTTTTAATTTTATCGTATAATTTTTAACAATTATCATATAATTTATAAATTAATTTTAATTTTATAAATAATAATAAATATTTATTTAAATAATTTATTATTTACTAATAGTCATTTTTTATAAAAAAGTATTTTGATAATTTTAAATTTAATTCAATTAATATATATATATATATTTTATCAAATCAATTAAATTAATTATAATTTATTTATTTATTTTTATTCTTAACGTCTTTTTCTTCATCCAAATATTGAAGAAACTTTCTCTCTTTTTTCTTTTTTTTTCATTTTTCATTCCCCATATTTTCCACTCCTATCTAAACCATTCTCCATAGTTCAATTTTACTTTTAATTTAATGTTTAAAGTAATTATGAAGTTAGGTGATTAGATTATTAAAAATAAAGAATAAATTTTTAATTTCTTTAAACAAGTAGATAATCTTTTTCTATATACTAAATTATATTAATTTTTATTAAATTATAATTTTATTAAAGTTTCTCTTTCCCGTCACCCAACCATTTATAATTAATTATATAATAAATAAAAATTAAAATTGAATTTAGGAGCATAAAATTTCTTATAAATTGTTTTCCAAGAGAGATTTTGATGGATGAAATTTTTTAAAACAATTTCACTCAATTTCTTAATACCAAAAATAATTTATTAAAATAATAGAATTGATATAGTATGATTTTTATTAAAAGATATTTATTATATAAAATACAAAAAACCTATAAAAAAATGGTTAAAATCAGTCTTTCCTATATTCCAATCAGCTAACATTTATGACACTGACTACAGAAAATTAGAGTTTGGTCTTCCCTTAAACTTGGAAGTTGCAGACATTTCATTATTCTAGGTGTGACACAGAAAAAAATGTTTTATCATCTCAAGATGTTAAACGTTTGTTTCGAAATTGCATTTGTTAAATCATAAATTTACTCATGTTCTTATCCTCAGGTATTATCTCTCTACATCCATGACTTCCCCATGCAATATGCATTGCTTGTTAACTGCAATCCATTTCTTTAAGATTATCCCCAGAACAAGTCTTGCAGATGGGAAACTGGTAAGCATCATATTTGATCATTTTTAAGTGAACTTGATGTTCTACCACTACTGTATCTCTGCATGCATGATCCATGCTGAATTTTACTATTATTTTCATTATTTTGCTAATCTTATTAGCTAACATGGGATTTCAATTATTTGAATTGATAAGATGGGTATTTGGGGTTTATGATTTCTCTGACATGCATGGGAATTTCATTATCTATACTAAAAAATCTTTGCAGAAACTTCCAAGAAATTTCATTACAAAATTTGGATATGGAATGTCAAATTCGGTGTTTCTCAAGCCTCCAGATGGTACTGAATGGAAAATATACTTGAATAAGCATGATGGTGAGATGTGGTTTCAAAAGGGATGGAAGGAGTTTGCCACATACTATTCTCTAGATCATGGTCACTTGCTGTTCTTTGAATATGAGGCAACTTCTCATTTTGAAGTACACATATTTGATAATAGTGTCCTTGAAATAGACTATCCTTCCCAATTTACTCTTGACAACCCGGAGCAGATTATTGATGATTCTGTTGAAAACTTGGATGAACAATGTCGTGGATGGAAGAAGATGACATGTTATCTGTTCTGCTTCTAGAATTACTGGTGGATGGTAGAGATTTGCATCAGAAAATAATTTGAATGCAGAAGATGTTTGTGTTTTTGAGCTTATCTTCAAGATACAGAATCTTGCTTTCAAAGTTTCCATTTTCCAATCTGCAGGAGAACCAAGTAGCCCCATTTCACATACTAATCCACTATTCTATTTTATATACACAGATTTAGAATCAGTTGAAGGAGATTTATATGAAATTAATTAGACTTAAAACTCTTGATGAGGGATTGACTTTTGAGAATAAAATGAAGAGTATAACTGATAATTTATTTTAATTATGTATCAATTGAGGGTAACTTATTTTACATATGTATGCATTTAACCACAATCTTATCAATTAATTTTCAATCAAAAGAATGATTAACTATGAATATAAATCACTTTCTAGACTTTTATTAGTAATAGGAGCATGCTAGACCTCTATGTATTGTAAGTGTAATTTGTAAGTTACATCTTAGGTAGCTTTTACTACTATCTATGAAAGCTAAATCTGAGTTCTGTGAAAATGCAAATATAGATCATTCAAAATGCTGCATGGTGCATCCTTGGACTATCTTGAGAGGTGGAATCCTTTTTTTATGACCACTGGTCAATAAGGAAGATGTAACTTTTAATCTTCACGTGTATTAGGTAACCAAACAGGGGTAATATCATGAAAATTTTTAACAAATGAGAATAAATCATAATTATATAAGTAAATACGACTCCATTTCTTACCTAAAATTTTAAGGTTACGGGTTTGTGTGTCTTTCTCTTTTATATACTATTCAACATTCCTATTTATTCCTATTTCTACCTAATGTGGGATTTCAACTCACCTTAAACTCCAACAATATTTTCAAAAGTCACACTGAAGTAATGCATTAAGGGTTGCTACCTCTCAAATTTCATTTCAATGGAATATCTCAACAAAGAGATGTATGTCAAATGATTTAGTATCTACTATATATATATATATATTATATACTGTTAGTTTTGATTTTCTCTTTATTTTATCATCTATTCTTTTTTTATTCTCATGATGAAGGAAGATTTTGTCATGTACTTGGGGATCTTGAGGAAAAGAAACTGTTATTACAATGTCTTTGTTATTGTTTTTTAATATTCCTATAATCTTGTAGAAAGATTAGGAACAGTTCCAGTTTTGAAATCGATATTTTTTTCTATTGATTTCTTTTAAGGTTGATGGAAAAACAAATATAGATGGAGTGATTTTTCACTATTGATTGTTGTAAATTAACCCACAAACCATTACTTAGTAGTTAATATAGTAATGTAAAGTTTTTAATCAACCATGACTTGATTATGTTAATGGAATGCTATAGTAATGTATACAATAAATAAATTGTATTCATTTAGTTTTATTCCTTTTTAACAGTTTATGTACTTCTAAATTCTTTCCAAAAAAATTTATTGTAAATTAAAAATTAAAAAAAAATGACTTTAATATTTTAAAAGTAATTGTAATAAAATTGATTGTGTGCGTATATATATATATTAAAATTTATTTTTATTATTTCCTAAAATTTATTTTAATTTAAAAAATTAAATATGTTATTTCTTAAAATATATTTTTAATTATATATAATATTTTATTTCGTGGTTTCTATTTTACTTAAATAAATATAGTTTAAAGTTATAATTTTATATATTTGGATTTAAAAATATTAAATAGATTAAAATTATAATTATAATTATAAATTAAATAAAAATTGTAATAAAAAATATTCAGATAGTCATTAACTAATTTTATTAATGTAGCATTTATATTTTCATAAATATAAATGATACATTTATACAAATATATAAATAAGTAATTTCGTTGTTTTTTTTTTTAATTAATTATATAATTTTTTTATCCTTACGAATGTCTTTTATATTCTTTTTAAAATCAATATTTGCGTTTCTCAATAATTACATTTTTTAAGTAAAAAAAGAAAGAAAAAAAATATATAAAAAAACAATACAGAAATTACACCCTCTTATATACCTCTTATATACCTAGAACACTCACATTTTGATGAGAATACTCACTATTAATTTTTTTTTTCAAAATATATCATAAAAATAAAATGCAATCTCAACTAAAGAAATTTTGAATGAATGAAAGATAGTATAAATTTAAAGTACCAATTCTTAGATATACTTACCAAAACCATTATATCTAAAATTTATCTGATAATTTGTATCACAATTTAACATCATAATCTCATCTTAATATAAATATTAATATTAATATTATTGGCAATCACATCTTCTAGTTTTATAATTACATTAAATATAACTATATTTAAATATAATAATATATTTTGCTAGTTGTACGATAATTATAATATTATATATAATATATTTTATAGGTATGTTTAGTCATTATTCATGTATTAGAATATATATTATATATTTTATACAAATATTTTAATAAAAAAAATATTTTATGTATAAATAATGAAAATTTTTATTCCATATTGAAAAAAATTTAGATTTAATTATAGTTTTAATATTAAAATTTAAGATGATTTTACTTTCGGTACCTAAATTTTAAAAAAATTATTTTATTCCTTCAAAATATAATTTTAATCCCTAAGTATCAAATTTAAATAATAAAATGAGGTTATTTGTTTTTTAGAGAATAAAATTATATTTTATTAAGTTTGAAAATTTAAAATATATATTTTTTAATTTAAATAATTAAAATAGGATTTATCCTAAATTTTAAGAAGTAAAAACACAATTTAAGCAAAATTTTATTATAAGATATTAAAAAATGATAATATAAAATAATTAAAAATAAACTAAGAATTATGCATTTTGAAATCTGTATTTAAGAATATTTATTTTAAAAAATATATATTTTTAAAATTTATCCAGTAATCCAAAAATTAATGAAAAACATTTTCTAGAAAGAATAAGAATTTTAAAAGCTGTAATGGGAGGTGCGGAAAGAAAATATGGATGTGTATAAAGCAATTAGACATAGTTACCCATTTAAAGCTCAAAATACTTTCTAAGCCCAAGACCCAGTGGCCCACCAGCTTCTGAACGCAAATGTTGTTCGAGCTTCCATTCTCAGAGAGGAAATCCGATTTCGAAGATGAACGCGATTTGGTCTCTGTTTTCGAGGCCAAATTTGATCACTGTAGTAGCTTCACTCACCTACTCCGAAAACTAATGGGTAAATTGATTTTCATTTTATTTTCTTATTTTATCTCCATAATTTTTTTTTGTCGAATACTATTTTTTAATGTGTTTTTCGTTTGTATCGGTGTACGTGTAAAGAGGAGTGCACTGTGCTTATTGTTCTATTGTTAGGGCTAATTATGCCTCTGATTTTGGATTTAGATACTCTTATGAGGAAATGATGATATGAATATTATTAATTATGCAACTGGTCTTTATAACATAGAGTGTTTATAAATTTGTTACCCCAAAGATTAAAAAAATCCTAGATGATTAAATGTATAATCCTAATCTAATATAAAACCCTAGATATGTATAAAATCCTAATAACATGCTTGTACGTTCTCCATTGCCATACAGGGGTAAATTTCCTTTGTGCTTTTTGCTCCTGAATGTTGTTCTGAATGAAAAGGGATGGGATGGTGTGGTTGCTGCTTTAGTTGAGAGTTCTGTCTACACCACTTTTATTGATTAGTTTTGATTGTTGGTTTACTTGAGCTGCATTTTCCCTATCTACTCTTTTTTTTTGTTATTTGAAACATCTTTATACTACTTCAAATGATTCTATCGTCCGAAAATTTACGTAGGAAACTGCGCCTAATTGGTATGGTATCGTAAGCCAGTAGGTGTGGGTTAGTGCCTTAGTGGCGGAGAGGATCTGGGTAGTATGAATTGTTAACAATGGGTCCTATTTGCGCGGTATGAAGGTTATGGATGGATGTGAAAAGAGTTTTAGTTCCTATGCCATCAATGTATTTTTTAAAACATTTTGTATGTAATCTATTATATTTTTTCTCCTAGTATGTCCAACTCCCAGTGATAAGACTCTGTGAGCAATACCTTAAGCTCACTTTAATCAACATACCTTTGATTTATTATATGGTTCATTATATATCTAAACGTTTATGGTATCTTCTTCTGTCAGTAAAACCAAATAGATAATGTAGTAGAATTGGAGCACCTTCTTATATGTTATTTGAGGCTATTGTTAAAAGTTCAAAATTGTTATCAACTATGTTGTTGCTCAAGGTGTTAATTGCTGTTGGAAATTAAAATTATGCAAAAGGAGAATGGAGAATTATATTGATTCCCGTCTAACTTGGAAAGACTTAAATTTTTTGTTTTAGTTAATTCATCTTTAATCTCACTATCAAGCTTAAGTTTTTCAATTGGCAATCTTCTGATGCTTCTTGCAAAAGGATTTTTCGTAGAAAAGCTATACTTATATATTTGAAAATTATACAAAACAAACAGCAGAAGAAAATTATTTTGAACACTCTTGAAATATTTCATTTTTATTTGTTGAGAAAATAATGAATCTGCGTGAAGCATACAAATTATATACATACTTCAATAAAAAGAAAAGAAATTGTAGATTCTGATGCAGTTTTTTTCTTGTCCTGTGTTATATACATGCAGATAGTTTAGTTGTCAAGTCATAAATCAGTTTCCGCACTTAAGATCCCATCGGAAGCTGCCAAAATGTCGCGGAAGGGTTTGATGGAACAAGACCTGAGTAAGTTGGATGTGACAAAGTTGCATCCACTTTCTCCAGAAGTCATATCTCGCCAAGCTACAATTAATATTGGTAATATTTTCTCACATATTGTGAGTTAGCACTTATAATGTAATTAGAATACACAAAGATGGTGTAAAAGATTTTAATTTTATTACCCAATCATAGATTGTCATGTATGTTAAAACTGTTGACTTTTGTTACAAAATATTTTAGAAGTCATACATAGGGTGATTTCTAATTGGTTTCCAGTGTAGAAATCTTTACACGGATGCCACATGAAAATTAAACTGTATAACTTAAATTGTGTAAGCTTCTTTTTCATTTGTGACCTGACCGTTGACCGTTGATTCTGATGTATTGAATTGCATTCTGACAGGCACTATTGGTCATGTGGCACATGGCAAGTCAACAGTTGTGAAAGCAATATCAGGTGTCCAGGTATACCTTTGTCTTGGAATATTTCTCTTTCTTAATTGTTATCACTTATGGACCGTATTTTAACATCTATAGTCGATGTGAAACTTTTTCCAATACATCCCCTCACATCCAACACTACTGGGTACATGTATAACATGGTGAGTGATCCTTAAAATGAATCTATGGTAAGCTCTAGTATCATCTTACAAAGTAATTTAAGTCTAACTTAATTCTACAAAATTGATTTATAAAGTGAGAATTGCCTCTATCTATATCCTCTATATCCTATATTTTGACATTATCTTTAGTTGATGTGAGACTTAGGCTTTTCCTAATACTCTTCTTTTGTTTGGGAGTAGGGTTGAGGATTGTAGTGTGTAACTATATTATGGATGTATGTAATCCGTGGAACATGGTGTTCAGGAATGATTTTTTATCAGGAATCAATTTAAACAGAGATAAAATTGATGTGATTTTTTTAATCTGGAGTGAAGAGTATTTACTCATAATCTTAATTCTATGGTTATTGCTGATGATTTATATATTTTGTTTCAATATGTATATTTTAGTTTGTTATGGATAAATTCTACATGTATATGGAAGCCTGACTTGGGTTCTCTTGATTCATTCTGTGGTTGATGGAAGCCTTCCTCTAAGAAGTGGTTATCTTTTTCTAGAGGCTACCGGGTGTTTGACAGCATTTAGATCAATTTTATTTGTTACCCTTTTCTTATCTTCTGTTTTAAAAAGCAGGATTACACATAAGCATACCATATTTTATTCTCAACACATTTTCCTTTATCTTTGGATATTTAAACTGTTGACCTATGTTGTTTCCATGAATGTTGTGCAGACTGTGCGTTTCAAAAATGAGTTGGAGCGTAACATTACAATCAAGCTTGGCTATGCAAATGCAAAAATATACAAGTGTGAAGATGAACGGTGTCCAAGGCCTATGTGCTACAAGTGAGTGTTTATTTTTACATTTGCCATTACGATGTCAGGTTATTTGAACTTTTGGTGAGCTGATCAACCTTTTCTACAGGGCTTATGGAAGTGGGAAGGAAGATAGTCCTATGTGTGATGCGCCAGGGTTTGAAAACACGAAGATGAAATTGCTGAGACATGTTTCATTTGTGGATTGTCCGGTAAAGTCCTGGACTTGCATTGTTATTTAGGGCTGCTTTATGCATAATGGATAATTTCATTACATTTTATTTTAGCTATAATATTGGATAAACCTGAACATTTGGTTAGATATACATCATGTTTACTAATATACATCATCTGTCCTTTTGGCATATTTTCTCCCAATTCCTTAAATGGAAGGAAGATATGGGGTATTGTGTGTGTAGATGCACGAGTATGTATGAATATACACACAAATTGAAAAATCTTCAGGTGCCCTTGAGCAAGAGAGATCTCTTGCTCTGTACTAATAGATGTATACCCCCTCATCTATGTTAGTCATCACTTTCTGTAGTTACACTAATATTGCTATAGAAGTGGTAGTAGTATACATTCAGTGTTACAGAGTAAAAAAATGTGACGCTCAAGGAGCACGACAGGTACTGGTTCAGAATATTGAAAAATTGTGTTTACTGTAGAAATATGAATGTCGGCCATACGTGAAGAGGAGATATTGGTATGACTTATCAACGAAAAATGACAAAATTAGTTAATGTGGTTTGGATATATGCAAAGAAAGTCATTGGAAGTATTGCTTAGGAGAGTAGATCACATTGCATTCTTTTTAGCGCTGTCAAAAGAGGTAGAGAGAGGCCAAGGACTTTGAATGAAAATATTAAAAGGGATATCATGGTGAATAGTTTCCTTTGTGCGTTCTATGTAACCGACCTTACTTAGTGAGACAAAACTAATGTTGTTATTTATTGATAGAAAACTATTGTATTTGAGGCATTCAAGAGTTCTGGTTTGTTCCCTTTCTAAATTCTTTGTCAATCTAAAGATAATCCTTACTAATTTTCCATTCTCTTATTCATAGCCTATTTATCACCTTGCCCACTTTAATCAGCTCACTGACCAAATACTAAAGGGGCTGCACAGAGCACCTAAGATTTTTTCAGATATATCTTTTGCTTTTACTCTTGGGTATCCTTTTTATAAGACATGTAACTACAGGTCTCCAATCAAATGGCTAAATTATTTAATATATACTTTGTTTGTTTTTACATTTGTATTATATTTGTTTTCACTTTTCCAATTTCTGTAGGGACATGATATTCTCATGGCTACTATGCTCAATGGAGCAGCAATCATGGATGGAGCTTTGCTACTCATAGCTGCTAATGAAAGCTGCCCACAACCACAAACATCTGAGCATTTAGCTGCTGTGGAAATTATGCGTCTACAGCACATAATAATCCTTCAGAACAAGGTTGACTTGATTCAAGAAAATGTGGCAATCAATCAGCATGAAGCAATTTCAAAGTTTATACAAGTAAGTTTTCTTTAAAGAGGTTTCTTTTACACAAGTGAGTTCCTTTTCAATATCCTACATGATAATTTTCCCCCTTTTTTGTGACTTACCAGGGAACTGTTGCCGATGGTGCACCAGTAGTACCTATTTCTGCACAGTTAAAGTATAATATTGATGTTGTGTGTGAGTATATTGTGAAGAAGATCCCAATCCCTGAGAGGAACTTTGTTTCCCCACCTAATATGATTGTAATCCGGTCATTTGATGTCAATAAACCTGGTTTTGAGGTTGATGAAATAAAAGGAGGTGTAGCTGGTGGAAGCATTCTGAGGGTAAGCTTTTTGGTCAATTTCCTATATGTCATGCTTGATTTGCGCTGTTGTCATGAGTGGACGATATTAAAATCGCCAATGATCTCTGAATTGCATAATAAACCCTAAATCCTAAACCAAAATCAAGGAATGAAATAAACCTTGTCTGGTATTTTTGTGTCTAAACCAATTAAGCTTGTTATGATGAACTTCCTAGTGGCTTAAAGACCATGGACATCAGACTCATCTGACAAATTGTTCTTTACAGGGTGTTTTGAGGGTGAATCAATTCATTGAAGTTCGACCTGGGATTGTTGTCAAAGATGATAGTGGAAATATCCGATGCACACCCATATACTCTAGAATAGTTTCATTGTATGCTGAACAAAATGAGCTTCAATTTGCTGTGCCTGGAGGCCTAATTGGTGTTGGGACAACAATGGATCCCACATTGACACGTGCTGATAGGTTGGTAGGTCAAGTTCTAGGAGAGGTTGGATCACTACCTGAGGTTTTTGTTGAACTTGAGGTAAATTATGCTTAATTATCAATTTATGGCTGCTGCCAGTAATGAGTTACAATCAAATTTGAGTTTTGCAATTTATAAGATTAAAGAAGATAAAGATCTTTTTAACACCTTCATTCATCATCTCTTTTGCATCCCAATCTGGTGAGATTGGGTCAGTGGTCAAGATTTGGACTTCCCTAAACTGTATATAAGCTTTCTAATTCAGTCTTGTGCGACAAAACTTTATTTGGTCTCAACTTTATTCTGTATTGGTCTTGCAGGTAAACTTTTTCCTGCTTAGACGGCTTCTTGGTGTCCGAACAAAAGGCTCTGAGAGACAGGGTAAGGTATCCAAGCTGGCGAAAGGAGAGATGCTAATGTTGAACATAGGATCAATGTCAACGGGGGCTAGAGTAATTGCTGTGAGGAATGACTTGGCAAAGTTGCAACTTACATCTCCTGTGTGCACTAGCAAGGGTGAGAAGATAGCACTTAGTCGACGTGTTGAGAAGCATTGGCGTCTTATTGGGTGGGGCCAAATCCAAGCAGGAATCACTCTTGACGTCCCTCCTGCCCCACATTTTAGTTGAATGCAGACAAGAGGCAGACCACAAGAAACACCTGTAGCAGCTATAAAAACCCGAGAAGAATTTAGATATGTGGGAAGGGAGACAATTGTTGGGAACCATTTTTGTGAGGTGGAGAAGAAAATGTTTGATTGTTGTCTATTTTTGGTTTCACATCGTCATTGTTTTATTTTACCCATGTACCTATCATTGAAGTTATATTATGCTGACTGAGTTCAGGCTGGGAGTGAGTATTTCAGCAAGCACATAGCATCTTATCAATATGCATTGTTGGCCATCCAGCACGTTCTACAATGAAGCATTTTATTTTTAAACGTTATATCGAAGCAATGGTTGGAATAACTGGACTCTGTAACTCGTTTTCCGGTAGAATGTGCTTATTGTGGTGCATCTTATATGCTTTTAAAGGTGGAAAAAAAAAAACCAAACTGTAAAGTACTTCAATGCTCCATAGTTTGAAATACTTTGGTTACGTGAATAGTGATATAACAAGCCAAATGATCACTAATCTCTTCCCAAAAGCATCGTCGTTTGTAATATATATGGGATGAAACTGGTTGCTGGTTAAGCTAATAAAACTAGTTTGTTTGGGAATTTTTTTTTTTTTTTATAAAATATGCAATTCATTTTTCTCATTGTACAAATTTTTTATTGAAATATTGAATAAATTAAAAGCTGTCTTAGAGAAGCGAAAAGACTACTAAGACAAGGAGAGTTGGTTCGAGGACAATGTTTCCCTATTGCTACTACCTGATTGTTCTTGTTTGCAATTAGTCAAAATTTACATTATGGTCTTGGGATGTGCTTCATCTTTAAATTTTATGTTCTTAGTAAATGTTAAAATTTTGATTGAAGAATTAACTTCAAACATAAGTTTTGGAGTAAAAGGAGTTTAGTTTGAACGAGGAAGGATATATGCTTAACAATTTTACTAAGAATGAGGGTAATATTGGAGATTGTTAAATGTTTCTAAGTTTAAGGCAAAAATGGTTCAAAGGAAAATTTAATCATACTAATATATGTGGTAGTAAATGCTGCAATTTAAAAGGGCAATAGGAAAAACAGTCAGACAGTAATATAAACAAGTTCGGTTCTGTGTCCAATGATGCATGAAAGTAAATTACATTATTTTTAATTGAGTGAAAGATTTGTTATTTATTTTTTTAAATATGAAGTATACAACATTGTTAATGTTTCTTTTTCCTAGCAAACTTAAAGAATGACCACCCATCACCAAATAACACATTGCTATGAAGATGAAGATATTAGATAAATCTAATATCAAGATGTTTAAATCTTAAAATGATAAAATCAAAATAAAACTTGGATATTAAGACCTTAAATTTGTAGGACCATTAGTATATATATATATATATATATATATATTATAATGCTTTTACATAACTAATGTTTATAGAAGGAGTTGGATACTAAAATTCTAATTCGAATTACTAGACCAAAATTAGTTTAATGGTTAATTCTTTTTTATTTATGATCCATATACTTAGCAAAGGCGTTTGAGATTGAAACACCAAATAATGTAAACCCTTTGAATATTCTCAAACTCAATAATTTATGATAACTTTTTTTTATTAACAAAAAATCTTAAAATAATAGCTAAATACATCATAAAAACAAAAAATAGAAGTACAAGGAAAAAGAACAGCATCCACCAAATGGATAAAAAATACATGCTGTCCAAGAGGACAAAGATTCTTATTCTTCTACAAACTACAAAGAATACAATAGGAAACTAGCAATAAGAGAAAAACATGCACAAATATGTGTTATGATTCAATCAGAAGCAACAATCCAGGACCCAGCAGCAACATAAAGCAGCACAACTGCAAGTAAAGAAGGAAAAAAAAAAAGGTTAAAACAAAAATTTGGTGCATGTTCCCGAAAAACCAAAACTAAGTAAAAGGTTAGTGATTTTGGCTATATAAACTTACCATCCCTTCCAAAATCCATCACCCCTGCTAGTAGTTTCCTCCGGAACCCTCTGTTGGGGGTACCCTGCAGCTGCAGGATCATCCTTGGAAGGATAGCCCATAGGTGGTGGGGCACTAACATATGGAGCTGAAGAATAGGCCTGAACCTGTGCTGGATGTGATATTCAAAATTCACATAGAAATTAACAAATTATTAACTTCAACATAAGCTTTATGTAAAATGTATATAGGAAATTAATTAAAAAGAAAGTGCACATTGTTCTATATGACTTGAATCACATAGGACACCATGGTTGTGGTGGCAAAATAGAAACATTCTGCTAACATTATGCTGACTGATACAATAAAAACTCACCAGTGGCCTCTTGCTGATTGTTGAAGTGATTCATGATGAAGTTACTCTTTTGTTATACAAACAAAGGGTTTAAGAGAATGTGAAATTGGGAAGTATGGAATGGAATATGCATGTGTAGTAGCAATATATATAGATTTATTTGGAGCTATGGTTACTTAATGCAATTGGAAAACGAAATTGCGTGTGGCCAATACATTAAATACAAACGCGTTGTTATTATTATTATAAGTAAGAAAACAAAGATGATGTTTGCATATGAAAGTTCTGTGCCTAAGTGGAGTTTTTCTGGATTGCCACATATCTTTTTATTTCTTTGAAGTTTGAAATTCTCAGCTTCCACGCGTAGTTTTGTTGGAGACATTTGGTCTTTTATTGACTGCGTCTTGGACTTTTTTATGCATTCAATTCACATTTTTCCCCCACATAAACCTACAATATTAGAAACCTATTTTCCTTCCATTTCTCTTTCATAGATAAAATTTCAAAGTTTTTTTTAAAAGTAAACTTTAATCAAACAGAATCGAAATTTTTTAATTCAACTATTAATAACTCTTCAAATATAATTTGATAGGTAAAACTATGTAACTCTTCAAATAATTTATTTCACACTTTATTATTTTTTTATTTAGAATTTTTTCTATTTATTTTCGTGAATATATAACAAACTAGAAAAGAAGGATAAATTAGAAAACAAAATAATAATTTAAATATATAAAAAGTTAAATTTTTAAACAGATCCTATCTTAATTACTTGAATAAGACTTATATATTTATAATAACTATTTATAATAAAAAGTTAGATAATTTTTAAAAAATTTTATACAATTTCATGATGAAAAATTAATACTTAAATAATATATAATAGTATTATTTTATAAGTTTTTTTATTTTTAAAAATTTCTAATTTATTTTTATAAAACATCTCGTATTAAAATAACTTTAACCCATTTTATTTTATATAATATGTTACTAAAAAATAAAGATAAAATCTTTATTATTCTTATCACATAAACAAAAATATAATTAAAATTTGAATAATCCTAATAAAATATATCTAAATTTATATATATTAATATCTTATTATATTTATAATTTAAATTTTTTTTATAAGATATACATTAATCAATTTTTCTATTTTTTATTAATTAAAACAAATGTCATGAAAATTTTTTTTCATCTTAACATCTTTTAAATATTTATTTCATAATTTAAAATAAATAACTACATCAAATAATAAATATTAATGAAATGAAATAACTTTTTTTATTAATTATTAATAATTATTATTATATAATTTAAAATAAATTAAAATCTTAATTAAATAAAAATAGAAATATTTAATAATACGTTCTTCACAAGATTTTGAATTTAATTTTAATAATTTTATTTATTACTTTTAATTAATATTTAATATTAATTTTTAATTTTTTAAATTATTTTATAAAATTATATATATTTTTTAAAATAATAATTTCTTAAAAAATAAAAATTAAAAACACTATTTACATTTCTCATAAATTTTTCCTTAATTTTAATAAAAAAAAAATTAAAAAATATAAAATTATTCACAAAGTTAAAATTCTATTTCTAAAATAATATTTTACTGTTAAAGTTTGTCATTAATTTAAAATTTAATTAATATTATAATAAATATAATTTTTAAAATTATTATTATCATTTAATTTTGGACGGAATTATAATATTATAAAAAATATTATTAAAAATAATTAATAAATTCATGGATCTTCCAAGGTTCATAGTTTTCTTCTCTTTGTTCCTTTAGCAGTGAAATCAAACAAAATGTTAAGTTAATTTATTTAAATGAAATTTTAATATTATATTATAAATAATTATTATTAATTTATTTAAAAGAAAATTTGAGAGTTGGTTATACGGATGATAATTTTAATATTATTATTATAAATAATTATTATTAATTTGTATTTTTTTATAATAATAATTATTAATTTAAATATATTTTAAATTTAAGTAAAGTGACTGTTTAAATTATATTCAAAGTGTTTGATTTTGAGTAAGTCAATTTTTTTTTTATGATTAACATTACCTGTTTGATACTAGTTTTAATTAGTTTGATTGATAATAATTTTCTGTTTAAATTTTAATATTATAATCATTATTAATTATTATAATTAATTTGTATCTTTTCAAATATTATAATCATCATCAATTATTATTATTAATAATATATCAATTATTATTATTAATAATATATTTAAGCATAACATTAATAACTATCAATATTTATTTCATATTTAAAATGATATTTCTGAATTATTTACTTAATGGACACAAATTAACGTTTTAAGTGAGTTTAAAAACTTGAATATAAATATTTTAAATTTTGAATTTTAATTTTTCTTTTCTAAAATATAATTTCTAGAAAAATTAGAAAAAAATAAAAATAAATTATTAATATAAAATTAGACTAATTAAATAAAAAATTGTTATCAATATTTTCATTTCTTATTTTTTCTTTAAAAAATTATATATATATATATATATATTTTAAAGTTAAATAACTTGAAATTAAAAATAAATTTATATTTTAAATTGTTAGTTTGAATAAATAGATTTTGTAACGTTAGATTACTATTATTATGATGATTTATTTTTACATTAAATTGAGATTTTATAATTATTATTGTGTAGGTTTTATACATAAATGTTAATTAAAAAAAAAATCTAGTAAATTTAAAAAAAAAAAACTATATTAAACAATAAAAATAAATATAAATAAAATAAAGTAATTTTTTTATTAATTAATAATTATCTTTACAAAGTTAATAATGAATCTTAAATAAAAATAAAAAATAAAAAATAAAATACATAATAATATATTCTTTATATAATGGTTTATTTATAATAAAGTTTTGAATTTAATTTTAATAATTTTATTTATTACTTTTTAAAATTATTTTATAAAATTATATATTTTTTAAAAAATAATAATTTCTTAAAAAATAAAATTTGAAAAAATTATTTACAATTTTCATAAATTTTTCCTTATTTTTTAATAAAAATAAAAAAAATATTAAAAAATATAAAATTATTCACAAAATTAAAATTTTATTTTTAAAATAATAATATTTTAGGGTTAAAGTTTGTCATTAATTTAAAATTTAACTAATTTTATAATAAATATAATTTTTAAAATTATTATTATAATTTAATTTTGTATATAATTATAATATTATAAAAAATTTAAAATTATAACTTTATACCGAATTTAATTTTAAAAAAAATATCATTAAAATATAAAATACATTATTTTGAATCAAAATATATACTGAAAAATAAATATAATCTACTATTCATTTAAATCAGGAATTTTATTCTTCTTGTCCAATTTAGCAGTTGTGCTACGATGCAATACTTGAGATATTGGTCTAGGAGTTCTTGTCTTCACATCAAATGCTCTCACACAAACAAATCCTACAAATAAAAACAAAACAAATCTTACAAATAAATTCTTATTAAAAGTTTTTATAATATAAGTAGCTGAATATGATTTTTATGAATTTTAATTTAATTTAACTATAATATAAAAAAAAATTAAAGATAATTAACTTACCCATCCAAAAACAACTCTGAATTTGAGATCTAGATAAACCTGAATAAATAAAATATATAATTAATTTTTGTACACATAATATATAACATTAAATTAAATTTCATTACCTCTCATTATGGATGAAACAGTTGTCCCAATATATACTATTCGATTTTCTAAATTCCATATCCATTTTCTAGGAACATTGATGGGATTTACCATTGAAGCATAATCAACAAAAACCTGAAAATATTATAAATTTTAATTAATAAAAAAACAATAGTATAATTATAACATAATTATAGTTATTACCTCATTAACTTGAAAATATGTTCCATTAAGTGGAAAACGACCTCTCATTGCAGTTCGACATGGTATCTGTTTCATAAATTATTAAATATAATTTTTTAAAATATATTTTTAAAACCATAAATAAATTTTCTTACCAAAAGAGTTGCCGGTACAGTTAACTTATCCTCTTCTTTCTCTTCCAAGTTTGGTGATGTATTTGATTCACTTGAATTGTTTGAATTTTCTAATTCACCTGTTATAAAAAAAATATTAAATAATATTTAATACTAAAAAAAAAACATTTTAATAGTTATACCTTTAGTCCAAATTATTAGAAGGTAATGAGAAGGATCTTCTATTTCCCGAGGAAAACACTGCAACAAAAATTATAAATATGAAAAAAAAATTATATATATATATATATATATGATTATGAATTCACAAAACATTTTATAAAATTAAAAAGCTCACCTTTAATTGCAATAATAAGGGATGATTATCCGGAAGCACATACCTACGTAAAAATGAAAAAAAAAAATTATTACTTGAAAAACCTCATAATAAATAAATAATATTACGAAAATATAAATATATTAAGCAAAAATATAAATGTTACTTACACTATACGTTCTGTCTTTAAACGACTAACATCTTTCATCTTTGGCATAGGAATGTTATCATTTGCATGCAATGCAACTAAGGCAGTGCATGGATTTATCTCATCATTAGATTCTCCTTCTTCATTATGGGAGATGATGGTCTGAACCTCTTCGATGTCATAACAGTCTTCATCATTATCTCTTGGTGATGCTGGAAACACAATGATAGGCTCACATATTTTTGATTCATATATGAAAGTGGTTGATTCAGGTAAAGCAAATTCTTCTGATATCAGTGTTGTTGCTGGCTGATTCAAGATTGATTCAGTCAAAGCAAATTCTTCTGTTGTTGCTGGCTGATTTGAGGTTGATTCAGGTAAAGCAAATCTTGCTCTAATATTAAATTAAAATATAACATAATATTAGAATCTAATAATGTAACATATGATTATATATAATAATTTAATATAACATTTAAATACCTTAAAAAAGCACTTGCAAAATATTTGCAATCATTCTTCATTGGACAAGCATTACAATTTGGTTTTTGTTTTGTACAAAATACCTGAACATATTTTAAAATAATTTGAAAAATCTTATTAAATAAATATATAAAAAAATAAATAAAATAATAATAATAACACGTACCTTTCCAAAAGTTATAAGTTGATAATGTAATTCATACCTATAAAAAAATCAAATATAATTTATATAAATTACATTTAAACTAATTAATAAATAAATAAATAAATAAATAAAAATTACATAAGTAGAAGATGATGAAAAATACAATTGATCAGGATTCAGATTACATAACCGTGGCCAGAGATATTGTTGAATTTTATTAGAATCAGGGAACCTACAAATTAAAAAAATGGTAAATAATAATAAATATATAAATATATAAAAATTAAATTAAAATAATAAAAATATTTAATAACTTACATTTCTAAATTATGTATTTGAAGATATTCGGGCAATGGTTGAATAGGAACCCATCCAAGACGAATAACAATTCTTGCAACATTTATATCCACCTTATAAATAAATTAATTGTCCAAAACATAAAAATAAATTTTCCATAAATTGTACAAACATAAAAATAAAAAAAAATAATTATGCTAAAAATATACCTTCACAAATTAAAAAATAATTGTTTTATATTCATACCGGAAAAGCCTTGTGATAAAGGGCTAAAAGACGAATGCATTCCACACTTTTCAATCCCAATCCATGTATTGTTAATAAATATTCCCTATTATTATAATAATAAAAAAGATTACATAAAAATAATTAATAATAACATAATGATAATAAAATATAAAAATTTTTAGACTTACTTTACTTCCTTTGGTGGAGCATATCTTAGCCATTCTAAGTCTAGGTTTCCATTAGACTCCATCAAGTTATTTAGTAAATGCTGCAAATATAAATTATTATTTAAATTTGTAATATTTTTAATTTTAAAAATTAATAATGATAAAAAAAAAATAAAATTGAAATATACCTGTATTCTTCCTCCGATAATGTTGTGTTGACCTCTGGCTGAAATAGTGTTGGCAACTTTCCTTGGATTTGCAAGTCTTACTGCTTCCCAATCTAAGGAATCCATGTTATCACTTTCTCGAATTCCTCTGCTGTGTATTTTTCTTAATATATTCCAATATTCTCGCTTCTCTTCCATTATCTTCTCCTCCTCTTTTTTCTTACTATTTTTCTTTTCCTTCTTTACTTCTTTTTCTTCAACCTTTCCTGTATTAACTTTTGTAGAATTTGAATCATTAACTTTATTTTCTTCATTTTCTTCTTTCCGATCAACTTTGATGACAAATTCTGAATCTTTCTGTATTTTTTCTTTTTCATTTTCCTTAACCTTCACCGGTTTTTTAACAGATTCTTCTCTGTTTTCTAGTGAAAACTTTGATGCCAGAGTCATATACGCATTACTGTAAAAAAACAAATATAAACATTAAAACAACTAGAAATACTATAAAACAATATAAAATATAATAGAAATCAAAATAATTTTAAAAATAAATCATATATTAATATAATATATATACAAAATAAATATGCATATAAATAAATTTTTATTTTATTTTAAAAAACTAAATCCATTAGAAATTATTTAATTTATTAATTTATTTAATTGACTTTACCATTTACCTTGATAAATAATCAGCCACATTTTGAGTTAAAAAGACTCCAACGACAGAATCCAAAACCGAACCTTTCCATGGTAAAAAGCGTCTATCACCTACATGTAATAAAGAAATGGACATAATAATTCTTGAACAAAATTAAAATTTTAAATATAAATTATAAATTATAAATATAAAATAAAAAAATTATAGTTGAAATACTTTACGAATAAACAAATAATCTTAATTATTAAACTATAATTTCAAATAACGAATTATAATTTCAAAGGATAATTTAATATAATGACTAACTAACAGTGATCTCAAATGACTAACTAACAGTGATCTCAAATGACTAACTAACAGTGATCTCAAATGACTAAATGACTAACTAACAGTGATCTCAAATGACTAACTAACAGTGATCTCAAATGACTAACTAACAGTAATCTCAAATGACTAACTAACAGTAATCTCAAATGACTAACTAACAGTAATCTCAAATGACTAACTAACAGTAATCTCAAACATTAATCTCAAATAACTAATTGACTAACTAAAAGTAATCTCAATCTCAATCTCAAATAACTAACTACTAACTAAAAGTAATCTCAAATGACTAATGACTAACTAACGAACAGTAATCTCTAACTAGTAATCTCAAATAACTAACGCCGAACTGTAATCTCAAATAACTAACGCCGAACTGTAATCTCAAATAACTAACGCGAACTGTAATCTCAAATAACTAATTAACCAACAGTAATCTCAAATAACTAACTAACGAATAATAATCTCAAATTTGCAGCTGCAGGAATATAGGTTACTGCAGAAAAGCAATCCATCCGGTAATGTAGGAAAGGCAAGGAAAGCAGTCCTGGAGTGGAACTGTGAAAGAAAATATCTATCATCAACATCATCACCCGGATAAAGAGAAGAATCGGGTTTAGGGATCAAATTTGCTCACACCTATCTTTGATGAAAGAAGCCAAAAAGCAAGTAGTAATCTCAAATAACTAACTAACAGTAATATCAAATAACTAACGAATAATAATTCGAACTATAATCTCAAATAACGAATAATAAATTGAACTATAATCTCAAATAACAAAAAATAAATTCAACTATAATCTCAAATAATAAATAATAAATTCAACTATAATCTTACTTAATAAATAATAAATTCAATTATAATTTCAAATAAAGAAATAAATTAAATTATAATTTCAAATAAGGAAGAAAATTAAATTATAATTTTAAATAATGAAGTAAATTAAATTATAATTTAAAATAAAAAATAATAAATATATAAATATTAATATTTTTTAAATTAAATATAAAAAATGAGTATTTTCTATCATGATATTTTTTATCTATTTAATTTTAAAATGAATAAAAATTACTAAAATGAAATATAAAAATCAACTAAGATAGTAAAAATCCATACATACCTTGAATGAGATGCATGTGATCTATAAATGATTCAACCTTGAATTGATATATCTTTCTGATATTCTCCCAATATTTTCTCTTCATCTCATCCTTCTCATCATGTCCTTTTTCCTCTTTTAACAACTCCCACACTCTTGATGTCTCTTCATCAAGTAAAACATCAACATGCACAGGCCTTTTGTAAAGAATCAATTCTGTTGATAAATTTGTATTTTTCTTCATCAAAGAACGAATTTTCTTGATTCTGACTATCAACCTTTTATTCTTGAAAGTCCTTCCTTCTAAACTGAAATTTATGCACTCTCTTCTCTTTCTAGTAAAACTCTTTGATCTCATTCCTTTTTCACAAGGGATGAGGAATTTTACTAAATTCACCTTGCGTCTAAAAGTTCTTTTTTTCTTGAACAAGAGTGGAAAATTTGGTCCAATTTCCTTATCTTGTAGTAGAAGAGAATTTGATAAAAATGACACTTTTTGATAACTTCGAACTGAATTATATTCAGTTCCTATTTCATTGCTATCAAGCCACGGATATTCATTGAATAACTGAGTTTTGATCACATGATTTTTTCTTTGTGATGGGATAGATTGTGGGGTAGAAGGTTTAGACGGTTTAGAAGGTTTTGGGGTGCTGTTAGATTTGCTTTTTCTGTCAGATACTTGAGAGAACACTTTAGGCCTATATATCTTCTTTGCAGCTTTTCTGGGCAAGTGATCATCATTATTCTCTTCCTTGTTCTTCCTTTTCTTATTTGCAGAAGCTTTTCTGGGTGAGTAATCATCGTCAATCTCTTCTCTCTTCTTCTTTGAAGGAGACACTACATCAAATTCAACCTCATCAACTAAATATATAAAATCAAAACCATTATTAATGAATGAATATGATTACAAACATATTGTGTTCATTCAAACACAATTAGATTAGATTGATGGATGCAGATAACCAAGATTAAAAAATGGAAACCACTACTTGAATTAATAAAACAATCCTTTTCCCTCCTTTTACCTTATTCTAGCTAGCGAATCAAAGATAACTTATATACGGAAATGAAATTTACTTCTGATAAAATAATAAAGAAATAAAATCCAAAAAGTCTTACCAAGTTAACCTAAAAACACTTGTTAAACTAGACTTTGATTTCGATTTTTAAATCTGATGTTAAATTATTATAGTCAAGTTTTTTATCTTCAGCATTATCAAATACTTTCAGTGTCATTCATTCAAAAACTATAAAAATATAAATGTGGAAGATTAAGTAAAAATTACCAAAGAGTATCAAGCTTAGATTTCTCTACTTCCATTTCTAGAAGAAATAACACTGATGTTAAAAATGGAAGAATTGAAATCATAACTAATCAATTTGGCAGGTTACTTTCTCTCTGGAAACATCAAACTACAATAAGAAAAATATTTAATTTAAGCAGAACGATTCATAAAATTTGATCTTTTATCATTGAATTCATAAAAAACAACTAACATAAAGCAATTACCTGCAGCAGGAAATTTATTTGCGAGTTTAGGTTTTGCAGGGGTCTCTGGCCTCCATGGATCTTCCATCTCAATGTTCATAGTTTTCTTCTCTTTGTTCCTTTGGCAGTGAAATCAAACAAAATGTTAACCAAAAAAATATTTTGGACGTTAGTTAATTTATTTAAATGAAATTTTGAGGGTTGGTTATGGGATGATAATTTTAATATTATATTTGGTTACACGGATGATAATAATTATTATTAATTTTTATTTTTTTTATAATAATAATTATTAATTTAAATATATTTTATTTTTAAGTAGAGTGACCGTTTAAATTATGTTCGAAGTATTTGATTTCGAAAAAGTGTTTTTTATGATAAACATTACCTGTTTGATACTAATTTTAATTAGTTGGATTGATAATAATTTTCTCTTTAAATTTTAATATTATAATCATTATTAATTATTATAATTAATTTATATCTTTTCAAATATTATAATCATCATTAATTATTATTATTAATAATATATTTAAGCATGACATTAATACTATCCATATTTATTTCATATCTAAAATTATATTTCTGAACTATTTACTTAATAGACACAAATTAAATGTTTTGAGTTTAAAAACTTGAATATAAATATTTTAAATTTTGAATTTTAATTTTTCTTTTCTAAAATATAATTTCTATAAAAATTAGAAAAAAATAAATAAATTATTAATATAAAATTAGATCAGTGTAATTAAATAAAAAATTATTATCAATATTTTCATTTTTTATTCTTTTTTTAAAAAATTATATTTTTTTAGAGTTAAATAACTTGAAATTAAGAATAAATTTATATTTTAAATTGTTAAGTTTAAATAAGTAGATTTTGAAACGTTACATTACCATCATGATGATTTATTTTTACGATTTTATAGTATTATTGTCGAGATTTTATATATGAATGTTAATTTAAAAAAATCAAGTAATTTTTTATTATTATGAAGGTGTGAATTAGTGAAAATAATATCAATCTTATATATAAGTTTTACTTAATATAAAATTTTATAATAAAAATTTTTAAATTTTCATTATAATTTTTATTCACTTTTTATTTACTAATTCATTTGATTTTGGAAAAAAAAATTGTTATACATCAAACTCATTTTATTCCCTATACATATAAATTTGGTTAAATGACTACTAAATATTAGTCAACCCCGATTTCTTTTATTATGAATTTTATTTCTCTATTTTATAGATTTGTCTAATGATAACAACTTCAATAATAAAAAAGAAACATTTATTTATAATTCTGTCATCTTTATCTTATATAATTTATGTATCATCTCAAGCGTACCAAAAATTAATGTGAAGTCCAACATTGCAAAATTAGAATAATGACAATAAATTTCAAAATCAAATTAAATATAAAATAATTAATGAGAAAAATAATTTGTTCTAATTATTTTCTTCTTTTCATTTAATTAAATATTTTATTTTTATTTTATTTTTCTGTTTATAAGATCAAAATACATGCTTATTTTAAATAAATTTAATTTTTTTCAACATATAAAAATCACAAAATAACTTATCATTTTTTTAAAAACTCTTATACCAATCATAACCTAGTTGAAGAATAAAAAATATCAAATCAAAAGGTTATTTATTGAGACGTAACCCCAGTTGTAGAGTTCAATATGATATTTGCAAGGCATTTACAAATTTTTCTCGGAGAATGATTCCTCAAAAAAAATATAAAAAAATAAGTTTTGAAAGTTCTTGGACTGAGGTATTCTATTCAATCAATTCAACTAGATTCCTTTTAACTAATTTAGAATTAAATATAGTGACTTATCAAAATTATATATTAAAAAACATTTGGTAAAATGTAGTATGATTTTAATTAAATTCCTATGTAATTCTCTCCAAACAATATCGCTCTCATCAAAAGATTGATAATGTGTATCTCTTTTACTCCTTTTTTTAAATTGTATTTTTTATTGTTCATATTTATTCTACTTGCATTTATTTTTCTCTTTTCTTCTATTTTATTATATCTTTAAATTCCCTGTTGAACTAGGAAACAAAGAACAAAGAGGGGTTTGCTTTTGCTATCTTCCGATTGTTGGTTTACCAACCCAGAAACAAGAATATTTGAAGAGTGAGCTGGCTCTGGTCAAACTAGTAGTACCTATGTGACTACATACATTTCACATTAAATTATAAAATACAAAATATTGTTCACTGCTCAAGAATGAATTTTCAAGCACAAAACACGATGTAAATCATAAAATAAAACAACTTTATTGATGAAGAGTTCAGAGGTGCCTCTGGCTAAGGTAGAAAAGGAAAAGAAAAAGAAAAATAAAATAGATGATAAATAAAAGAAGGAAAAATGAAAAATTCTAGAGAAATTGAATTAATGGGAAGAAATCTTAAGGTTGAGGGACTTGTTAAACCAAGACTTCCAAGTGCCACTTCCCCTCCTTGGAAGTGCAGGAGTGGGCCCACTTCCATCATCAGCCGTTGCCTCATTCGCATTCTCCGCCTTCTTGCATAGCGTGAAATTCCTCACTCCATGTGATCCAATTGTATCCCACGGACTCAAAGCTGCATAACACCAAAATCATTTTTTTCAAATCATTTTTTCACCCTATTTTATCTAATAAGAATTCATAATCTTATACTTAGAATATAATTATTTCCACTCTAAAAATGATATTCTCACAATCAATTCAACATTTTTTATCTTCCAATGCATACTTACAATCCGAGGTAAAAAAGAATCAACTTATTAAATAAATATTTTTTAAATTTTACAGAACAAAATCAGAATCATCTTAAATTTCAGAAAATAAATATGATTAAGTAAAAAAAAAATCTCATATAACAAATAATCCAAATATATTCCAAAAATCAAATAATCTGGAATTCTCAATTCCCCAAATCAAAATCAATGTTCTCATAATGTGTGTATGAATGACTAACAATTAAGTTTCTCCCAACCCATTGAATTATGCTTAGCAATAATATAATCAAAATCATTATCAAGATAAAATAATCAACGTATCCAATTATCATATCTATAACAAGAATCAAATCCAGAATTCATCTTCAATTCTCAATCCCCCAAACCACACGTAGCAGAAGCTGTAGATTTATTTGAAAAAAAAAAAAATCTGATTCAATTGCTGAAAAGAATATAAATTCATTCTTGAATATTTCATTATACCAAAAAAATAGTCTCCAATTTAATATTAAATTAATCTTTAAAAGCTAAATTACGAGCATTGGTAACCTAATTCACGGAACCTTCGCAAAAATCAAAGACTAGAATAATCTTGATGTATAAAGAGGAAAGTTAGAAAATTCCGAAAAGAAAAATCCTCAATAAATGTGAAAAGAGAGGTTGAAACGGCAAGATTTGAGAAATGAAAAGTGCAGTTGAGGGGGAAATTACCATCAGGCCCAAGATGAGGGCAGTAGAGACAGAATCCGGCGTTGTCGGTGCCGAGCAGAGGAAGGCGGCCCTCCCGCGCGTAACTCTTGAGCGTGGTCTCGATAACGGCGGCGACGTGGTCCTCCTCGTTCACCACGAACCGAATGGGGCCCGCACTGCCGAGCACGTTGATGCTGATGAGGAACCTCCTCGCGTGGTTAGTCTTCTTCTGCTTGCTCAACAGCATCATGTCCGAAATTGAACAAAGAAAGGAAAAAAGAGGAAAAGAAGGATCCGAAAAATCGAGATCTGAAAAGCTAAGCGATGACGAGGGTTTTGATTCGAATGAAATTGCCAAGTTTCGGAATGGGGCTGAATTTAGGGGTCGACGCCAAGGCAGCGGTAGTACCAGCCTTGTTTGCAGGAGCCGAAGAGGGAGGATGGAAAGGGAGCGCTCGCCCTTGATAGGGAAAGGGAGCGCATGAAACCGAAGGAGGACGAGGTTTCTACCATTCACAACGAGGGAACGATCTGAAGAGAATTGGAGCGATTGGTATTGGTTTTGGGGTTAGGGTGAGGAAGATGAAGCTGAATACGAGGCTATTTAAATACAAATTTTTGGGATTCAAATTTGCAATTAGGTTGCTGACGTCAGGGTTGGGTTGGATCTGATTGGATATCCAAAACTTTTGCTATGTAATCATTTGTGCCATTTTAAAATTATTAATTACTCCTATTTTTTACCTACCATTAAAATCAAGTACTAGTATTTTATACATCACATAAATTTTTACTTTATCATAAAATTTAAATTTCAAGTCAACATATAATGCTATGCTTTGTCTGTTACTTATTTGTTTTTATTTTCTGAATTTTATTTATTTTTCTTTTACTGGTTATTATCTATATATATATATATATAATTATGTATTCCTTTTTATAGATATATATATAATAATAATGGAGAAAGAATAAAGAGAAAAAACGGAAACAGTTATTTGTTACTATAAGTGATTTTATTGTTGTATGATTTCTTTTTAAACAGTATAAGTCACTGTTATTTATTGTAATAATTTTATGTATGTTTATTATTATATATATTACTTATAGTCTTTCTCTTTATCCGTATAAGAGATAGTAACAAGTAACAAATCCATATTTATAAGTGATTTACAAATCTTTCTCTTCCTATTTAAAATAATCACTCAAAGAACTATTTCTAAGAATTTATCTTCCTTTCAACTTAATTATTTTTCTTAAATAGTAATAATACATTTAAAAAATACATAAAACTAAAATTGATATAAACATTAAATTTTAAGAAGTTGAATATGAGATCAATATTTGATTATAAGTATCCTTATACAGGTTTTACTTGAAGAATACTGAACCACTTTAAGATCGATACAAAGGGTAAAAATTTATTGATTTTACAAAGAGATGTTCATGAAGTAAAAACTAAGGAACTCTAACAAATGAGTGATTTTTGTTCAGTGGCTTCAACAGGTCCTGCTAAAGATCTTCAAGAAAATCAATCCCTTTACACCTTTTGAATGGATGACGCTTCCCAAGATGAATGAAATTATGAGAATTCACAAGGAAGATTACATACAATAAAAAATATTGCTTTGAAACTTTCTCTATATGATTCATGAACTCAAGATAGTGTTTATTAGGGTTTTTTTTCGTCTATGATGTGTATTCTTTTTTAATTTTACGTTTATAATTAGAAATTGAATTTTATTTAAAAATATAACTAAATTAATATATATATAAAATATTCAAATTTATTTTATCAAATAAATTTTATATAAATAAATTAAATTTAAAATTTATTTATAATACGATAGAATTTATTTTAATAATATTTTAAGTTATTATCGCGTTGTTATCGTATTATTAAGAATTATTTTATAGAATATGTCAAAAATCGCATATTACTAAGATTAAAAAATAATAATAATTATAATAATTTGTGATTAATATTAAATAATAATTCATAATTCATAATGTTAATTTTTAAAATTTAATATTTGTTAAAAAAATATTATTAATGGATCGTCTTATTCAATTTTAATGTAATAATTTTTCTAAAAAATTAACATTTAATAAATTTATTTGTGTATATATATTTTAAAAAAATATTAGTGAGACAATAAATATATATATATAGATATATATATATATATATATATAATTTAAAATCTAGTTTTTTTTATGAGGACAAAAAAGTTTACCACCCTTGCTTGTAGGGTGGCGAGAGGCTTCTATTAAAGAACGAGAATGGATCGCAAGTTTTACCTCTCAAAACAAAACTCATATCTATTTACCTTTCGTTTTTCATTTCACTCATTTGTTTTCGAACAACATTAAAATCGAAAAAAAAAAAATTAAGTGTACGTGAATACACCATAAAAATGTGTCGTTTGTGGGTGGTTGTTTTTGCAGTCTTTGAAAGTTTTTGAGGGGTTGAATTGGGTGATTAAATCAAAGAGTGTGTTTTGTTTAATTTGGAGTTTGAGTATTATTGTGTTTCAATGGACAATAGCATTCTGGGTCTTCTGAAACTTCGAATTAAAAGAGGTATTGATCTTGCAATTCGTGATGCCATTAAAGGACGTGCCAGTGACCCTTATGTCGTCGCCTGCATCGGCGATCAGGTTCGAATCAATTTTTTTTTATAATATTGTTATGTTTTTTTGTAATAAAATATTATAATTAATATAATTCTGAATCTTATAAATGATAGATAAATAAAAATAATTTTTTTATAAAATGTTTTTCAATAAAAGATGATTAGATAAGTTTGTGGTGAAGATTAATCTGATATGAATGCAGAAAATATCAATGCAGAAGATGAAGACAAGTTGTGTAAAAAACAACTGCAATCCTGAGTGGAATGAAGAAAGGACCATTTCTATAAAGGATGTTAAAACCCCAATACATCTCGTAAGTACTCATGCAATTGCATTTTTTTATTTTTTTCGTTTTTATAAACACTTATAAGAAGAATCATTAAGATGCTAAATCAAGTTTTTCTTACAAGTTAAAATTAAGGATCTTGATTAAAATCTTGAAAGAATTTTGGAGAAACTAATAAGAAATAACTTCTATAAATTTTTTTTTTTTCTCTTCTAGAATTACTTACTAATGATTTTTTTCTGGTATGAATTCGGTTGATTAAACCTGTAAAATCTATACTTATATTTCAAATTTAGATAGATAAAAACAAAATTAATAGAGACAAGAAGCCTAATGATTAATTTTTGTCATTGATATAGGATATATTTTATATAATGTTCCATTCAGCTAGATTCTCAATCTGTTATGTTACTGTATTGTAGCACCAGAAGAATACTTGAATGATTCTTGATGGGTTCTGCATTTTGTTTTCATCTGCAGTCTGTTTATGACAAAGATACTTTCTCAGTGGATGACAAAATGGGAGATGCAGAAATAGACTTAAAACCATATATTCAGTGTGTGCAAATGATGGGGTTGAATAAGCTCCCAAATGGTTTTGTAGTCACCACGATTCAACCAGATGAAACTAATTGCCTTGCTAAAGAAAGTACCTGCATTTGGCAAAATGAAACTATCATCCAAGAGATGATTTTGAGACTCAGAAATGTTGAGAGTGGGGAAGTAGTTGTGGAAATTGAGTGGCTTGATGTTATTGGTTGCAAGGGCTTATCACATTTAGAACTTTAACTCTGCTTCCATGTTATATGAAGCACTGAAACCTTTGCATGCAACTTAAACCTGATGCATGGTAAATGTACTGTGATCTGCATGTTCTGTGGATTAAGAAATTTATGTCATTTTGAAGATTTTAGAATAATGTAAATAGAGTTTCAGAGGCTTATTTTAACATTTATAAGTGTAAAAACCAAAATCTTCTTGGTATTGCTTTTACAATAGTTATTACATAAACTCGAAAAACTTATCATATGATGATTTACAATCAAATGACAATATACAATATTGATTGAGAATACTCTGATTTTTTTTCTAAATCAGTGGAAAAACAAAAGAAGATAAAGCGAATGAGAAATAAAGTCTTAACATAGCATGAGATTTTTCATTGGATTAACATTTTTACCACAATATTTTAAACAATTCAAGTAATAAAATCGAATGAAAAACTATATCAGAATCATAGCCTCTTGAAAGCCCTACCTCTATATAGAATATGGTTTTGGTCAAAATAGTTGAGTTAAATCTGAAATCAGAAATTAAGTCATAGTTTCGAACTCCTCCCACTTAATCTCCATTAATCTGCAACAAGAAGAATAATACAGATTCTATAACTAATACAGATACAATTGTGAATAACAAACTTGCACCAGTTAGAATATTTATGACTAAATAGGAGATTTGTTTGAGAGGAGAAAATGTGATCTATGACCAAGAAGTTCAGATACTGTATTCAAGATACTAATATATGATTATTAAGAATTGTTTGATTCGCAGGTCAAGTATTAAAATTCAAGAGTGTGAAATGAACTTTTTAAATAGACTTTGAAACAAATAAAGACTTTCTAAAAGTTTAGGATTGTCTTTCATTATCCTTCAATAATTTTTTTTTTATCATGAAGATCAATCTTTCCTTAAAATCAGTCCCAATTTGATCATATAAGATTTTAACCTTCTGAAAATATTAACAATAAATGATAGGAGAGTTAGAAAATTCCTAATGCCAAAAATCCCACGAGTTCACTAATCAATGAGTTTGATCGTGCAATATTAATTGAAATCGATCAATTTAAGAGTGATTAAGTCACAAAATATATTAAACATGATGGAATAATCTAATAAATCATAAATTGTAAATTAGGGTTAGTGGCAAAAAGTACATTTGCAACCCTAATCAAACAAATCAATTATCCCTAAGAAAATCTAAAGTATTAAATATGAAAAATACAAAACATTTTGAAGATGTTTTGAAGATGTGAGGTTTAATCTAAATTGTCTAATTTAGATTAAAAAATCTGCTTTTTAAGGTTCAATTATCTAATTTAGGTCCAATCCTCATTTTAGGTCCAAGATTCAATAATCCAATTTAAGTTCATTCTTTGATTTAGGTCTAAGATTCAATAATTCAATTTAGATCCAACAATTTTATTAAAGAGATTCTGATATCATATAAAAAATATTATAAACCTAATTTAACTTAAAATTAATAAAGTATTTCATATATATATATATATATTTTTTTTTTCTATTACAAACAAGATGAACTGATATATAATTAGGATAGTATAAGATAATTATTGTATTTTATCTTATTTTAACCACCAAACAAACTTTTAAAACTAATTTACCTTATCGTTAATGATGAGGAGAATACATGCTGAGAAAATTGTACGTTGGAGCATCTTTGTAGGATCGTTGAAGCAGGAGGACCACACATTGAATTATAAGCCAAAACTGATAAAATCAAAATGAAATCTACGAAAATATAATTAAATCGTCTAAAGATTCCTCTGGAACTTGGATTGGTTTGGAGCAAAATCTTTGGAGGTGTTCATTCATACATAAAAGAGTATCTTGTGTTTTGTTTGTAAGAAGAGTTTTTAGGGAAGAAGAAGAAGAAGTGGTGTTTCAATGGAGAATTCTATGTTGGGAATTCTGAAACTTCGAATCAAAAGAGGTATTAATCTTGCAATTCGTGATGCTCGTGCCAGTGATCCTTATGTTGTCGTCAAGATGGGTGATCAGGTTTTAAGTCTTGCAATTTATTTTTCTTTCAAGTTTCATTTAATGAATAGTGATTGTTTCCTTGTCTTTCTATTTGTGATTTCCGTAAGAAATAAAATAAGATTATTGAAAACGTTACGATTGTAAATTAAAACAATGTGCAAAATATGTTTATTATCTCACTAAAATTTGAAATTTAGTTTTTTTTTTTCTGTAAAAGAAATATTATGCTTAATGTCCCTCTAATTCTTAAATATACATTTTTTTTCTTGTAAGTATAGCTATTAAAATGGGTTTGATTGGATAAAAAAATATTATAAAATAGGTTAGATGGGGTAAAAAAAATTATGACCTATTTAGTTAAACACACAGAAAATTATGGATAGACATTTTACAAAATTATAATTATATTTAAATATTTATAAATATTTATTCTGGGAGAAGTAAGTCTAAAATTTTATGTGATAATTGATGCAGAAGCTGAAGACTCATGTTATAAAAAACAACTGCAATCCTACATGGAATGAAGAATTTACCCTTTTTGTAAAGGATGTTCAAACCCCAGTACATCTGGTAAGTTATGATGCATGCTACATCACACAAAAATGGCATATCCTAATAAAAAAATATTACCCATTAAGACGTTTTTTTAATGATTTAAGCTTTGATAAACTTATTCATGAGTATTTGTAAAGAAAAAAAAAGTAAAAAGTGAACCTACCTTTTTATATATTAAAATCAACTTAGAGTTAACTTAATCGAAGTTCTTATTTAACTTTGTAAGTTAAGGTGATTGTTTGATTTTAACTTAAAAAATACTCAATTCAATTTTTATACTTTTTTTTAATATTTTTAGTAAATGTACTTTCATTGATAAAGTTATCTAAAAAGCTTCATAATCTTTGAAATTAAATCGTTAGTCTAAAAACTTCAATTTCTAATCTTTGTAATATATTTCTAGTACAAAATTGACTTCAAGTTCTTATAGTTTTTCTTCTAAATTTATATTTAATTATTGTATTTTTAAATTCATCAATTTCATCCTCCAAATTTTGAAAACATATGATTTTAATCTTTTTTTATATAATTTTAATTATTCTATTATTTACAAGATAATAATATTACTTTACACTCTCATTATATAATTTTAATCTTTTTCTTCTTACTTCATATTCCTGATTTTGTCCTCTATTAAGTATACTACAAAGATTGTTGATGGGTTTTGCATTTTGTTATTCTATGCAGACAGTTTACGACAAAGACACTTTCACTGTGGATGACAAAATGGGTGAGGCAGAGATAGACTTCAGACCATTTCTTCAGAGTAAGAAGATGGGATTGAAAAACCTCCCAAATGGTTGTGCAGTGAAGAGGGTCCAACCAAATAGAGGTAATTGCCTTGCTGAAGAGAGCACCTGCGTTTGGAAAGATGGTGATATTACCCAAGAAATGATTTTGAGATTGAAAAATGTTGAGAGGGGGGAATTGGTCGTGGAAATTGAGTGGGTTGATGTTGTAGGTTGCAGGGGCTTATCACATGTAAAACTTTAAACATCTTTTCATATGAAGCATCGAAACCTTGGATACCAACTCCAGAGCCTAATGGAGTAATAATTTCATGTATTGTGATGTAACCTTTGTGATGCTACTGTTGAATTTGTAATCCATGTAATAAAAGAGTTTGCATATATTCTAAGAGTAAATAAATCAATATAAAATGTGTTTTTTTTTTTACTTTCGTACTCTTTTCTGATATGGTTATGTATGTTAGTGAAAAAAAGTTTAAACTTGTACGTTCTCATAATTTAACTCTTTTAGGTGAATCGTTTGACTCGAAGTTCGATAATGGTTTAGAATATTACATTTAAGAATAATTATATGATTACGTTATATGATTAAATTTACGATATTATTAGTTAGGTCATGATTGGATGATTCAAGTCAACAAAAAAATATATAGATGAAAGTGATGAAGGATACTACTACTTGAAAAAATCAGAGACATCCGTCCTGGATCTAACTATTACCGTGGATGTGGACAAACCATTCTTTTTGTCTGAAATCATTCGGTTTTCACCTTTCTTACTTCGCCTTTGTTCTTCATCGGAATCCCTTGAGCTTCCAAATATCTGCACTGCTAAGCTTCCCCCTACAAAAATATTGAATATTAAATATTAAAAAAGTGTGGGCATGCATATCGGGAATTGTCATCGTGTGAACACAATATTGCTGCAATAGCTTTACCAATTCAAAAGAGTAAACAATATATGATTCAAGAGTGTAAAGACTTTATACAATCTCCGATTACATAAAAGTCATACCTAAGTATAATTTTCAATTGGTTGACAGTATATTTTTACAGAGTGCACAGATATTAAACTGAATTCATAATATTATAGAGCTTTCAGCATGTATTATTTCCTATCATGGTTGACAGATTCATAATATTTAACAGAAATATTGAGTCACTTGGAAAAGTAAATTAATAGTATTTGGAGATGTTAAGAGTGACAGCGACGGCATGTGTATATATGAAAAGAATTGAACATAAACAAGTGAGAAGTTTCATGAGCTGGGGTAACTGAATAAAGATTTGTTGGGTTTTGTTTCAATCATATGAGTACTGAGGGGGTATAAGGTTGACTTGATCGTAAAAGAAAATAGAGATAAGTCATGCTTCCGCAACGTTGGTTCTGCAGTAGTGTTCACTGCTCAGTTGAGTTGAGAGACATGAAGCACTATATTATATACATGTAACCAAACTTTGTTGAAAGAAGCAAAAATCACATGGCCTAAAAATGTTTCAATAGCCCAACTGCTTGAGGGAGGCGTCATAGATGTGTGACGGAGGAGTCCCAACCACTACCATGTAGAAAGGAAACACTACCATGCAGAAGATCGTTGTGTCTTGCAAGTTTCGATCTTCACCAACAATCTTGCACTACCCAGTGAAAACACAATCCAAAGGGCACATGAACTAGGAGAACGTGAAGAAGTTCGTAGAGGCATACAATCTTACACTTCAACTCACAATTTTAACTACCATGTCAACAGTGTGTAGGGTTAAAATGACTCATTCTCTTGTGTCAAAGTTCAGTCACATTAATTGAGCTCAAAATAGGCAGTTTGCACTTCCTTCATTAGATTTATAGAGAAGTTTTTTCCCTTCATTTTGATCTTGAACAAGTCCTGCCCATTTGTGTCTTTGATCCAAACACATTTTGTCTTTACACAAAACGTTGTAGCCTTTTTTAAGCAATTGGCCAACACTCAACAAATTTTAATTAATATTTGGTATATAAAGCACATTAGTGATTATTTTTGTACTTGAATAATTTTCAATTGCAACAATATCCTATCCTTTCATAGCTATGCACTCTCCATTGTCAATTCTGACTTTTGAATTATGCTAATTCCAACGTTCCCCCATAATTTTCCTCATGTCCATGTGCCATTGGATTATGTTAATTCTGATTTGAGTTATGCCAATTGTTGAATCCACCTAAGAGCAATGTGCGTTTCAGCCTTCGTTTTATGAGCCAAGTGACTAAGATTAGTTTATGGTAATTACAAAGGCCAACACCTCGATTCAAAATATCCTCCTTCAATCCCCTAAGAAAAAAAAAACCGTATATTGATTTTCAAACATGGAAGGAACCTAGGCCATAAGGACTTTGAAAGCTTCAAGATATTCATCTACCATACAGGTTTGAAGGAGGAGCTTGAGTTGGGAAAAAGGATTTCCAAATTGATGACACTTAAGGGCTTCCCAATTTAATCGGGGATGAGAATCACATTAGACTTTGAACCAATGCCACATTATATACTCCATAGAGATTTATGCTAACTGAATCTTCGTCTTTGATAGAATTCCTTGTGTACTGCAAAAATAGATTTATACCTTTGTGATCCATCCTATCGTGTCATCATCAATGAATAGCAACAATTCAATATATTGTCTAACAATGTGAGGACAGAACCTAGTCTATCATCTGTGGAACCATGTGACCCCACGCCCAACCTTGACATCAACGATTGTTGTCTTTGGAATCGCTTCTGTACCAAATCATGGAGAGCTTCAAGGGACTTGGTGATCTAGTCAATAGTAGACAACAAGTAGCCCAACTAAATGGTATGAACCTTTGTGTCATGTCATGAGAACAGACCCAAAGATGTGCAATCATGTCTCCCAAACTCTCAAAGAAAGCACCACTTGATGAGATCTTACAAATAGTATTAACTTTGTAATGAAAGAAAAAAAAGTATGGCCTAAGCCCCAAGTCAGAGAACCCTTTCTCTAACTTTTGATATCAAAACAAAATTTTCTACACCTTATATCATTTCTGTTAACAAACTTTCCTTTCTCTCACTATAACTACTTTCTCTCTTTATTACGAACTTCCCCTTCTAATTTCCTCCCTTCTCTTTTATGCTGATAACTGCAGGATAATATCATAATATTATCTCTACTATGCAGTACTAAGTCTGACACAAACTAACATGACATTGACATGGACACCGTAACAACTAATGACTAAAATATAGGTATTGGTAACATCATTGATATATTTATGTAATCAACGTGATAAAAATTACAATTGAAAATTATTAGAAAATATATTTAAATCTAACTCAATCTCACAAAACTGACTTATAAGATGAGGTTTATATCTATTTTATACTATAATTTGAATAAATCTCTAGTCAAAGTGAGATCTACAAGAAGAAGTAAGATTTCTGTAATTCTCACTTAAAAAAGAATTGCTAAGTTTTACATTTTCCTATAACAGAAAAATTTTAAGAAACATGTCTCTTAATAGTTACAATAACTAGTTTAAGTCTTATAAAAACATACCTCACAAAAAAAATTGTTATGAGCCTTACAATAATTTTCATATAAGTTGTCTTCTTCATTTCTTTTTTACTTTTTATTATAGCACTATCTAGGAAGTGTTTAGCCAAGACTAAGTGTTCACTTCCTTTACTCTTGCCCAGAATGTGTCGGAGTGTCTAAGCTTAAAAAATTATTTCTTAATTGTGACTCGCACACTTGTCAAAAGCATGTTTAACCAGTGTCATGTCCGAAAAGTATCAAACACGACGACACACTATTCTACATAGATCACGGTGTTTCCTAGCTCTTAGTGCATCCCATTATATCAAACCTTGAAGGCTCACTAAAATATATGGTCAATGAGGTAGTCATAGAATACTAGGATCAGAAAGTAGTAAATAATACAACTGGGACATTCACAACATTATACCTAGCACAAGGGCAGCACCAACCCATCCTGTGGGACCCCACCTTTCACCAAGAAGAAACCATGCAAAACCGGCACCCCAGACTGGCTCAAGACCATAAATTATAGCAGTTTCTGTGGCTGATACATCACACATTGCAGCCATCTGCAATTGAATCCAAGAAATCTAGATCAGAAAAATGAAAAACATGGTTATAGGAAACATGGAAATAGAATTGACAGCTAGATGATAAATAAAAAATATACATTTTGGAAAAAGAATTACTAAGAATGAAGCCAGATACATAGAAAGGAGGATAAGTAAACCTCATACAAGATTTAAAGCTAGAAAACAAACGGGAAAGATAGTGAAAATAGGACATAATAGTAATGACATTCAAAAAATTTAAGTTGTAGGGTTAATGCTCTAATATATTCATAATAAGGATTGACTTTTCAACTAACATTTCATATTAAGGGAGCAATTTATAAAATTTATACTATATTAAAAAAATTAAGAAACTTGTGGGGGAAGCTGGCCCCCAAAAGACTCAACATGGATCCAACATTGCGTAGCAATCCATCACAAATAATAGCACAGAGTAGCCAACCACGAATACATTGTAATAGGATAGTTGAGTGATCACTAATTTGAAGTAGAGATCTCCTCAGAAAAACAGAATCATGAAACAAGGAACTATGGAAAATCGAATCCTAAATTCCAAATCGAGACAACCATATGAGATCATGGAGACAGGAGAATTCTTGAAAGAAGGAAAACTTAAGAGGATATTTGGTTTGGCTTTTGTTTTCGTTAATTCATTTTAAGTTTGTGTTTCCATCAAATTATTAAAAGCTACTTATTTATAATTCTTGTTTCTAAAATCAAATAATGAAATGGAGAAAAGAAGTATTTTCACAGTTAAAAATAAATAATAAACACCCACTAGGCAAGAATGATAACTTTACCTCAACCCACAAGCATAAACCAGTTGAAAATATCCCTGTATAAATTGCTGGTATCCATGGAAAACCAATCATCCAGTCTCTCAGCATTTTCATCGTCCAAGATGAAGGCAAGGGATGCTGGGAACCATTAATGTAACCTCCAAGAAGATACCATATTGCAGAAAACAAAACAACAATGCAAATCTGCATTTAAAACTTTAAAAAAAGTAAATATTGCAACCGGAAGGGACTTGTTTTAACATACACACACAAACATATATATATATATATATATATATACACACACACACACACAATACAGAGAGGGTGACATTGCACGTACACGTAACTAACTAACCTCATATCCAAGGAGGGGCAGAAATTTCTGCTTACTTATGCTTCTTGATATATGTTCAGTTCTTAACATATGAATGCCAAAAAACACTGCACTTAAAAAGTTCAAAAGATCTCCAACCTGTATTCAGCATAACATTTTAAAAGGTTAGAGGAAACAAAAATAACTGTCAAGAAGTCTAAGGATTCAAGTAATGCTTTTCCATAGTCCTTAGCCACATATACTATTATCATAGGTTCTGAATTAAAATTGAAAATACAGGTATAAAAATTGAAAATTAAAATTGTAAACAACTAGGAGCAAGCTCCCAGAATTATTAACTGAAATGTATAAAAATCAGAAAGCAAAAAAAAAAATCAGCTAAGGAAAATGCTACCTCTGCCCTACAGCTCATCCACCCCAGTCAATTCACATGATCGAATCCCCAGTGCCCCCCACCCCAACCACCCCCAAATCCATTCCCTTCATATTAAGGTTGTGTTCCACATTGAAACACCCTCTAAAATAACTCTTAGCTGCTAAGTGTCCATTCGATGAGAGCCACTTTTTATTGCATAACAGCCTGGTCCACTATACTGCCAAGCTCATTATCCAATCTATCCCAATTTCTACTCTCCTTTCTACTAACATGAAGCGGAGGATAATAATTTAAAGGCTTATCGAATCATACATCTTACCATAAACGAGAATAAAAGGTGAGAAAAACATAAAAAATGAAGATCAAACTTACACATGGAGATGATCCACTGGATTCCAGCATTCCAACTCCTACAATCGACATTAGGGCTCCAAACCAAGTTCTAGCTGGAACTGCTGCTCCAAGCAGGCCATCAAGTAACGGAACCACAATAACCTGTTATTTTACCCAAAATATTCACGATGTACTTGTTTAAAATACTCTCATGAAGGAAAGGTCACTCACATAATATATAAAATTCAATTATCTCACCGTGAACATAGATAAAAATGATGCACGGCCAGCATCAGAGGTTTGTAGTCCAAGTGCCTGCATAAGATATCCCAGACTGACCCAGATACCCAATTCTATGCCTGAATTTCTAGTACGAGAATCTCCCCACCCTCGCACTACAAATGGGATGAAAGGAATGACAGAAAGAGCGAAGCGCACAAATGTGAAAGCTGCGGGGTCCATAATTGCCTGAACCTCTTTGACAACTGGAATGTTACTAGCTAAAAATAAATTGACAAGGAAATAGTAAGATCATAAGATGTACAAAGGCACATAGAATGTTACTAGTTAAATTTTAACTTCTGATTTTGTTTTTTAACTCTGCTTCATGTTCTTCCCAACAAAACCATGGTTTTTTTAATTTAACTTTTGATCCTTTTTTAAACTAAATTTTGTGTTCTACCCAAGTGAACCATGGCTTCCAATTCCCAACCAAATGCTGCCACAAAAATTACAAGACAGAAAATACTGTTGAACCAAGCCAAAGATGAGCCAGAACGGAGATGAATCAGAAGACATTGGATTTTACTGTTTGAGAGTTCAAAATGGAGAAATGTTGTCGGTCTTAGGTTATTCTTCAAAAAACAGTTTTTCTTGCCGCATGGCAGAAATGGACAATCTTGCCAATTATACCTGCAAGATCATGCGATCCCACCAATCCCAACAAATCGAGTGTCAGGCTGTAATTGGGATAGTTTGGGGTCTCAGAATTGTAAAATTGTATGATCTTACTAGTAAGATCATTATTTTGACTACCATGGGCTATACTCCATTATTTGGCCACTATTCAGCCATGACATCCAGTACAATAAAATAGCAGCAAAGCTTTCCGCTATTCATAACTATGCCAAATCCTAATCAAATCAAATGAGGGAACAAACCAGAAAATATATGAAATATGGAAACCACACCTAAAAGATCATCTAATCTATTTTAAACTAAAATATTCTTAGATACAATGATCTTACGAGATATTATCTAGATATAGTAACCCAATGCAAGTAATTTCTAATATATAACACATACTCAAAACTCAAAAAGTACTTAAAGTCTTTAGACTCGTTTAGTATTAATTCTCAAAAGTCATTGCTTAAAGAAAATAATCACGGTTTAAGGAAACATTTAAGTCTCCATTATACCATACAAATAATCACATTATAAAATACGTCATGTATATGAAAGTTAAATAGGAAATGTGAATCCAAACTCCCTATCCTCTGGCCTTTTTGCCAACTACAACCATCTAAACGAGTATACCAGAAAACAGAGTCGTTAGGTCAATAATAGGATGAGCTTGCTATCTTTGCCAGAAAATGTGAACGAAATTGAAAAAATATGCCACCTGCTTGACCAGAAATAGACAAAAATTGGCTATGTTGATGTATGAAAGGGAATAATGGCTACTACTTCCCCTCCCACTGTTCTGGCGGCAACTCACCTCCTATAACATGCATAGTTAACAGAAGCAAGATAGGCCTAGTGATATACAATTCGTCACTTCTCACTATTATACAACAAAATATCCCTATGATGAATCAAATACACGATTCACAAGGATGTTGATGAAATCAAATAACTAACAAAGCTGTTCAGAACTCCACATTGATTAGAATAAACTACTTGTTGTACTTAAAAGTTGAGACTCCCTTTCGAGTCGGGCTATGAAACAGGAATTACGGCTGCACAATTGTGTTATTCACAACGTCAAGGTTTTAATAACTCTCGCAACTACAATCAGGGATGCACAGGCCACATTTGTCCACAATAATATGGACCACAACAAAATCAGTCTGTTGAGTGTTGAGAATACATATTTATTATCAAGTTTTTAGTAATCATATTATTAGTGAGGAATATCTACCAGCTCTACAGATGACTCGGCTGATCATCTTTATTGGATCTCCCCTACCAACTACATTTTTCCATTCACAAAACTCAAACTCAGACATTTAAAAATATGAACTAAATCGCTTGTTATATAACCTTAGAGCAACATGACACGTAAATAAATGCACTAAAAAACGCTTAATGCTCATAGCTGATGACACTCCCCACTCTGAAGATAGTCATAAGCTTACGCAAATAAAGGCATTAATCATTCAGAGACACAACATCTTCAGCTACACTTAATTTCCTAATTAATTATCGTTAAGAGAAGGAAACAAAAGAAGGGTACCGTAAATAAAAGTGATGACATTCAGCAAAACGATGCTTCTCACTCTCCTCGATGGGAACAGAATTCTCCGCCACAGATACCGTTTTCGGAATCCGAACACGGAGTTGAAACACCTGTTTTCGCTAAACCGAGTCGGGCTTTCACCCGAACGGGTCTTCTCATTCTCCGGCGAGGGATCCGAATTCAAATCTTGAATAACCGGCTTGCTCGACCCGTGACACGAACTGGATGTAACTGGCGAAGAAGAGCGGCGCGGGCTCTGGTCGCGCAAAGAGCAAGAGGCGAAACGGTGCCGTTTGGCGAGGGAAAGGTAGAGAAATGAGGAATTGTGCGGAGAAGTGGTTCTAGAAGGGTCCAGGTAGAAGGGTACGGTCCTACACTGCGAGTTCAAAGCCATGGTTGCGTTGGGATACGACGATGACCGAGGAATTGATTGAAAAAAAAAAAATCTACGCCTTGAGTCAGTGTCATGTGATCCTGATGTCACCCTCAATCAACTATTTTCCCACGAACAGAACGTGATGCTTAGATGTTATGAATATCGCCAATGAAACTTTTCAAAATAAAAAAATATAACATATACAGTTTAAATTTATTTATATATATATATATATATTATATTTTAATTTGATTTGATTCAATAAGTAGTCAATAAGAAAATTCTTAATCATTTAAAAAAGAAAATAATAAAGAAATAAAAT
This sequence comes from Macrotyloma uniflorum, assembly GCA_016859785.1. Lineage (NCBI taxonomy): Eukaryota > Viridiplantae > Streptophyta > Magnoliopsida > Fabales > Fabaceae > Macrotyloma > Macrotyloma uniflorum. Next base: position 174,691 of record BDMB01000020.1, read on the forward strand.
AAAATAAAATAAAAATTATTTAAATTAAAAAAATAAAAAGTAAAATAATTTTATTTTTTATTAAAATTTTTATTTAATTATTTTTATTATTATAAAAATATTAGTATTTTTTAATATTATTAATAATTTTAATAATATTACCAAATATTTTTATATTATAAATAATTTTATTATTGATAATTATTTATTATTTTTAAAATTATTTATTATTATAATAATATAAAAAGGTAAAAGAAATATTAATAATTTGTATACTATAACATCTTTTATCATAATTAATTAAGTTACCTAAAATATTACGTAACACTTAAAAAAACATAATTAATTATAATAATTTTCTTTACACATTTTCGTAGTTTAATAAAAAAAGCATATAAATTTATCTTAAAATTTGTATTATCTTAAGAATGTTAATGCAAATTATTTCAACTTTTCACTAGCCGATAGGAAAATGGAAACATGATTCACGATAGCATTTAATCAATACAAAAATTATAGAAATAAAATGTACACATTGATTTATTGGTTAAAAAATTCTTGCAGTAAAGTAAAGGTATTTTAATGGTTAAAGAAAAACATCTAAAATATTAATAAAAAAAAACTGAAAATTTATCCCTTTTTATTAATTATTTCAAAATTGTTGTAACCCATTTCACTTTTATCATGTCAGCATTTTTGTGAGGAGAAATTAATTATTCACATATCACATTCCATCAACAATAAATAAAGCTGATATAATAATAATTTTCATAATTTATAATAAATGTATTCATTTTTTAATAATATTTTTATTTTTTTATATTTTCTTCTAATAATTTATTTTCCTTCTATAATAGGTCATCTGTTTTTTATATTTAAGGTTTGATTATATAACTAATAAAATGTTAATTTTTATAATTCATAAATTTATTAGTTTTTTTAAGTATATATTAATTTCTTTATTTTTTTCAATATTTTCTTTTCTTTTTTAATAAAATATTAATTGGTAAGAATATAATTAATAAAATATAAGTAATATAATCTTAAAATTTAAAAATTAACAAATATATAGAAAAAAATTATTAAAATATAATAATTATAAAGAAACAGATAGAGCAAAATATTAATCGATAAGAATATATTTAATAAAAAATAATAATTATTTTTTTCAATATGGCAACACCACAACTCAACGTTTACTTAACCAATTTTTATTACTTTATTAATCAAATGCACACCAATTGCAAACATTGTAGAGTTCTTACATTAATTTTGCATCTTCTTAGACTTCCAAACCTATTTTTGGATTTGACCATTTAAAAAATGTTTTTTCAATATTTTTTAATAAAAAATAATATTGGTGATGACTTTTTATTTTTTATATGTTTTTCGTTATTTCATATTTTGGTTATTACAAATTAATATTTTATATATAACTATAGTGTAGTATAATAAGAGTTATAAATAACATTTCTAATTGAAGATGTTATTATATTATATATATTTAAATATTTGATTTTCTTTTTTATATTTTTTGAGTTTTTTTTTTACGTTGAATTGTATTTATTAAAAAAATTGTATGATTTTTTTTCACAACATATGATATTTTATATTTGAGTATTCATTTTATGATTCTTATATTAGATATATATTTTTTTCAAATATTGAATTAATTATTAGATAATTCAACCTAAGTCAACCTTTAACCTAATTTAAAGTTAAATTCTCTTTATTATACGAATTTAAAAATGAGTTATGTATATTAAACTCAGACTCAATCTAATCAAATTTAATAAAAAATATTAAAAAATAATATAACTTATTACTAAATTATTATTAAATATATATTTTTAAAATATTTGATTATTTAAATATTAAATAATATAGTTTAATTTTAAAAAAAATCTAAAAACATGTTTTTGAAATTAAAAATTTGAATAAAAATTATTTTAACCCAATAATTCAACTTAATCATCAATAACAATTGGATTGAACTTAAAAATAATATAAAAATTTAATTTAAATTCTGTATTAGATTGAAGGATTGATTTGTAAAAAAATTTCATTGATGTTGTATTGGAGGATGACACAGAAACTTTAGAAGAAGGAAAAGGATCTCCTATAACAATGGCCAAAGGAAGAGGAAAACCTAAGAGGTATATATATTATTAATAAATTCATATTAAAATTAATAATTAGAATAAATTAAAACAAAAATCATATATATAATGGAATCAGAATTTGACTTATTTGAGTCAGAACAAGGAGAAAACAACAGGAATCAAAAATAGAGTACAAAAATGGAAGACGAAGATGAATAGTGGTTGTTAATTGGGTAAATTTGGGTTTTCCAGTGCGAAATTGGGAAAGAAAACGAATATGCGTGGAGGGAAATAGGAAGATTCTTGCGTAAGCAGCATCTTTCTCGCTCTTATTCTATTCCCTTATTTTATTTTTGTTTTTTATATCTCAAAATTAGAAAAACCCATAAACTGAAAAATCAACCACCACCTTCACCTCCTTCTTTATAAATACAATTCAAACTTCTGCATTGCTGCCTATTCATTTTCAGGTTCTCTCTTTCTCTCTTTCTCTCTCAATCTCTCTTGTTCTCTCTCGCACACGCGTATTGTATACTTTTATTTTCGTTCTGGTTTTTACTTGAGGCCAATTCATGGTTTTACGGTTGTTGGAATTTAATTCAAGGGAAACTTGGAATTTATTTTCATCTTCTTTTCATTAGTAACGCTGATAAGAAACGTTGTAGAGTAATTGGGCAGGGTATATTGTTGATGCGTTGAGACTCGCGATTGAACGCGGTTTTCCTAATTAATACAAGGATGAAGGAATATTGATGGGGATTAGCTTTTAGAGAATTGAATTGAGTACATAAAAAGTAAAAATGCCCAGTAACATTTTAGATTATCTTGATTTTGGTTCATTGATCGTGTAAATAATTTGTAAGAGGAATTTTGTCATCGACGGCTACCTGTGTTTTCGCCTTGTCTTGTTCAGTTCATCAATGCATTAAAAGTACTTGCGTGCCTATGATACATAGCTACTAGGAGATTATGTTTAGGTTGTTTTAATTGAGACCGTCTCAAGAGAGATGATGTGGGAAAGATTGGGAAAGATCGCGGTTCTGCTATCTGAAGTTCTTAATTGGAAATTCTTATGAAATCTGGGATATTCATCTCATGATTATATATATAGGACATATCTAGTAAGAGGTTCATGCCGAACTAATTTTTATATATCAAGGAAATTTTTACAAATTCTGGGATATTCATCTCATTTAATTTTTAAGGTTGAAGTCAACCGAATTTTGTAATGGCGAATTAATTACGAATTACAAAAAATAGTGGAAGGTCACCTGAGTTAAATTCTTAGATGATTTGATATATAATCACTGCCATTAGCAGTTCTTCCAATATTTTAATTACAATAAATAGTGGAAGGTGATTTCAGTTAAGTTCTTGGATAATTTGTTATATAATCACTGTCATTAGCGGTTCTTCGTACTTGTATGTGAAAATTTGCTTGTGGTTGAAAGTTAAAACTACGTAGACACTGGTTCCTAATTTTGTGAAGTAATACCAATATTCTATTTTTAATACAGCATCGTTGGCTAGACTCAACACTCTCTAATCAACGAGTGCCAGCAACTTCTTGCTGGTACTCAAGTTGATCAGCAGCATCTTCTGTGGGGGAGGACATGACTCAAAACAGCATACTGAATCACAGTAGAGCCCTTGAGGGTGTCCATGGGGTCCAAGTGGCACCTCGCTCGCCATTTGATTTGACTGAAACTAATCAAAGTGGGGACTTTTGCGCTTCTACAGGCCGAGCATCAGCTACTGAAGCAAATCAGCTGCTGCTAATGCAGTGAGTGAAATATGTACCCATCAGCAATGTTGTACAATTTTTACTTGACTGTAATTTTTTATGACATTGAAAAGAATTGAAAATTTACAAAGCCATGCACACCACTAACCTACTTCTTACATGTTCACCAGAAGATTGTGGCAACAGAGACCAGCATGCTTGAGACCCATTCACTGTAGTATTAGTTGTCATGGTAATATTGAGCATTACTCTTTCCATTTGATGTCTTGCTAATTTGTTTCCCCTGAATGATCCAATCTTGTGAGATAATTGTTATACTGCATCCCTTTATCAGGTGATAAGAATCTTTCTGAAAGAGTTGCTAATGTGCTTACTTCAATTCCTTTTATTGTTCTTGGAATCCATGCCCCCAGGTAACATTTTCCTCCAAGCATCATAAATTATTTGGCTAGAAAAATAAATTTTGTAATCTTATAAATAGCTGTGTAATGTAGGAAGAAAGTCAGTTCAAAGTTGTATGCTAATTCATTAATTGGAGTTGGAGTGGCCTCAAGCATGTACCATTCTTCAAGAGGAAGGTTGAGAAAATTTCTGAGATGGGTTGACTACACAATGATAGCCACAACAACTGTTGTGAGTAACATACCTATAAATATAATTTTTGGCTATTCAATGACATGCAAAAACCTGATTATTATATTTTATCTATTAGGAAGCCTTTATCAATATTGTCTAGATCAAATAATTGGAAATTATGTACTAAAGTCAATGAATTAGACTATGGTTAGGAGAACTAAGGTTTTTCTGCAGCTATACTGATCATTAGCACATCTGCACATCCACTCAATTTAGAAATATCCTTTTTCTCTAATTTTGTTTCAAGGGGAAATTTTCTTGTATATGTTTTACAATAATTAAAGTGACGCCAACTATTGTGTTTCCAGCATGTGGATAGAGTACGTATCTATTTTTTTTTTTCTAGAGAGAAAGGTTTATTCAGAAGAATATAGTTGTTGGTTTCTATAGATTACTTTTTTTTTTTTATATTTCTTTCATATCAACTATAGTGCCCATTCACTGAATATGGAGAAAGGGATTGTTTGAATCAGGAGCATTCTTTAAAGGAGAGGTCTGATTATCATCATGGTATATTCTGAAGTAACCTAGTTTCAATGTTTTAACTTCTTACAATTTGGTCTTTGGGTTTAAGGTTTAACTAAACTCCACAAAATTGACTTGTATGCTTAAGGATTATTCAAGCTGTGTAAGGATTATATTGACAATATTTCTATTCAATGTGGATTTCAACACACCCCTTAATGCCAAAGACTTTACATCTGGAACAAGGACAAATGTGGGTGGGCCAATTACAACACCCTCTCACACATATGAATAGACATCCAGAGCATAGACGAATACAAGTATCCCAATAATAGATCAAAAATAGGCCTTGATTATCTTAGAATTTGGATTTTAAGTTTACCTCAACCCCCACAAACCTAACTTGTAAGGTGAGTAAGCCTTATTATGAGGATTATATTGATTGTCTAGTTAATGGGTGGGATCTCAACAGAAATAAGGTCTTGTTGGTTTTTCCCTAACTTGAGTATTTGGACATGTTTTGTGTATGTGTTGCATTTTTCTTTTTTGTCTAGCATGATATTGCTGTAAGCTTTTCTGTGAGTAAACGCAATTTGATATCTTTTTTTTAATATAAAAATGATTTTGCAGTGTTTGTCAATGGCCCTCAGAAATGAAAATCCAAAGTTATTGATGGCAGCGTCTGCAATATGTCTACCCGTTAATCCCATGATGGTTTCAGTCATTCACACTGGGATGATGGAGGTAAGTTTTCCAACTATTTATTTATGATGATTTACTTTACATCTGTAAAGCCTGTTGACCAAGTTAACTGTTAGCATAACTGATGTACGACTCTACAAGACTAGAATTAGAAACACAAAACAGTGATTTGTTTTACAGAAACAATCTGTTATTGACCAGACTTGCAAATACTCAGCACAGGGTTTCCCTTACAAAAAATTTCCAAACATTAACAATCAACTGATACCTTAGTTACCCTATAAGTCTATATATGTATATATATAACATTATAACTGTTTAAAATAGAATTATAACGGTCTAAAATACAACTTGACTTATATTCCTGTTATACAACTTTTATTCATTGTAAGAGTAAATAAAATAGATTTGTTCTGCATCTCATTATTAATTTTTTTAACTGATAGATTAAAACAAATAATAAGGATTAGAAGTACGTTTCTAATTCTTCTTGAAGCGAGTAAATTCTTTCTCTTAATATATATATATAATAAATGTGAAACTTCTCTATTGAAATAATGTAGTCCAGTATAATTTACCTATTAATTTTTATATATTAATTTTGACTGCTCATTCTTAATATTTGAAGATCTTTTTCAATTTAAACTTTATCAAGTCATCACATGACTTGCACGCTTGACATTTTTTATTCTTTTTCTCAAGTAGTATTTACAGTTAACCTTAACACATTCTATTATTAATATAAACATTTTATAATTGAGCTTTTCTCAGTATTATTATTTTTCTAATTCAGGTAGCATTTGCTAAAAGGGCATTGAAGGATCCAGACTTGAGGATGGCTCACACAGTGCATAAGATGTCGTCATTACTTGGCGGTGCGCTTTTTGTAGCTGATGATTTATTTCCTAAAACTCCTTACCTTCATGCTGCATGGCATCTTGCTGCTGCTGTTGGTGTAGGCACCTGCAATAAGCTTCTTGAGTAAGTCTGCATACTCATTCCAAACCTGGAAACTATGCACTCTGAATAAGAATAGCATCAACATAATCTGTCGACTTAATTTGTAAAAACAGTGATTGGGACCATAAGTTAGTCATTGTATCTTCTTATATTATGTTCATGATGTAGGTGAGTTCAATGCAAATTAGGTTCCCAATCATTTACATTTTTCAATTTGTAATTTTACGTTCATGAGTTAAAAGTTCATTCGTAATTTTACATTGTGTTGGAGCCATGTGCAGAATTTTTTAGTGTTTGTTTTCTAATAGCATTTCAAAGTTTAAAGCTATGGACTTATTTCTCAAACATATGATAAAAATTAAGTGGTCTCAATAGAAAATATAAATCATTAGATTAAAATAATAATAATAAATACGAAAAATAAATTTTCATACTTATTAGTGATCTTCCTTGTATATATGTGTGTTTCTCTTTGAATCATAAGGTAGGATTTATTCAATTTTTTGAGATAAAATTTTCTTATTTTTATATTTTTTAATTATGTAAGAATGCTTAGTTTATGTTACTTTGAAATCGTACTATTTATTTAACTTTTATATTATTGATAATACTTATTTTATTATTTAAATACTGTAGTATATCGATGTATAATTTTTTTTTGTATTACACTATTTTTTAAATCATTACATTAATTAACATAATTAAATATAATATCTATCCAAAAGTGTGATATTTTTACTTTATTTTAAATTTGCTTAATATTTTGAATAACATAACATAATATGAGAAATATAATAATTAAACTTAAAAAGTATATATATAATTACTGATTTGTAAATAAAATTTACAAAAATTTTGAAATTAACAAAAAATAAAATTATAAATTCTAAAATAATTTTTTATCAATTAAATAAAATTAAAATTATATAAAATATCATATTCACATCTCTATTTCTATCATTTTTATATTTACTGGTTACTTCAATTTGTATTGTTATCAAATATTTAATGACACTAGTCGAATCACAAATTTATTCTAAGTCTTTGAAAAAGTAGATTTGAAAGAATGAAAAAGAAATTAAATACAAAGATAAAAAGAAATTATTTAAATTAAGGAAAATAGGTGAATATATAAAATATTGTTTAATAATTTTAATATTATTTTATTTATTTATTTATCATTAAAAAATAAAAATAAAAATAATAAATTAATTATAAGTAATCCCATTATCCGTTATGAGAATTAAAATATACTCTCAAGAAACATAACCTCAAGATTAGGAGTGATCTTTCACTTTTTTTTTCTTTTTGTTTCAAGGAACCTTTTTCCTTTTTCGTTCTCTCTCTTAAAAAAAAAAATTCTTCTGTTTTTTCATTTTTCGTTATGGGAATAGTAGATCAGCATATATATATAGCATTAATCCGACACATAAGTTATATGATTCTTTTAATAAATTAACTAATTCAATCAAACATTTGATATATATATATATATATATATATATATATTTATTGATAAAATTAGTAATAGTGGGAAATAAAATACCTTGAAAGAAGTAAACAATCCGTTAACAAGACAAACTTTGAAATGTTTCATGGCAATTCTTTTTCTTCTTACTCTCTAAAATATTAAAATATTTATAATTCCCAACATTTTGACAATGCAACAGGAATAGCTTAAGAGCATGATTCTGATTAAAATGTTTGATTTAAATACAAATTCCTTAAAACAATTAGGAATTACTTTAAAAATAATTAAAATATATTTCTTGAGTAACTCTTATTTATAAATAAATAAATAATAAAAAATAAGTAACATAAATTTATATATAAAAAATGAATTTATCTAAACAAATTAATAACTTTTAAATTAAATATTATTATTTATTATCAATAATCAAACTAATTATTAAAAAAATAGATTTAATTTTTCTAAAAATATTTTAATTTGAATAAATTTATATTAATAAAATGTATAAAATCTTGAATTGTAATATTATGTATTTGATATTATTTTTAAATTAAAATATTATCATATATTATCAACAATTCAATCAGTTATATTTTTTATATAAAAAATTAATTAATTTATATTAATAACTAATATTATTTATCATAATCAAATTAAAATAATAATAATAAATTATCTTAAAAAAATTTATTAAAATAAATTTGAATATAAATGGTTCAAATATAATATATAAGTGTAAGATGAGATGTCTAAGTGTAATTTCAAAAAGTAACATGCTCACATCAGCATTTGCTCATAAACTTTATTCAGCCACAACATTACATATTAAGTAACTGTTTGGAGGTAACCTTTCGGAAGGTGCTGAATTGGGGGATGAAAATTTAAAATAAAAATGAGTAATGTGTTAATATGTTCTATCCATTTAAAAATGAGACAATTTTACACTTCCTATGGCTTCGGTTTGCTACAGATATACTTATTCTGGAACCTTGGTTAACCCAGACCTGTAAATTGAATAACAATCGTCAGTTTCACAAGTAATAATCGAATTAAGAGCTTTAAAGAACATATAACCAGAACGACCACACTACAGAAGAGATAATAATCTCTAACAATGCCTTTTACAGCTAAGTGTACAAGCTACTCAGCAAATGCAAGAATCACAATCCATAAAGGGCCAGAAGTTTGCAATCACTGACCTTGCTTTCTCCAACTTTCCAACCACATCTTCCATTGCAAATACTGTCATTTTCTTAACCTGTTTCAAAATCAGCAATCAAGGGGAAAAGTTAAACAAAATCACAGTGCAAACTGTTGATATGACTATTATGCAGATTGGAAGGTAGTCCTACATTGCCTTTCAATAAAATAATTCTAGAATAAATCAAGTTTGTTACTTATTTCTCAGATGTCAGACCCAAATACCTAATGAGAAACTACATCCATGAAAGGCCGAGGAAAATAGCCGACAATATGAACACTTCTAACCACATGCCTAAGGTCAAGTGACATACCCATTTTTGTTCCCCAATATAGTCCTTCAAGACAATTTGATGTCAAAAATTCATTGAATTTGAAAGACCAGTTTGATGTCAAAATTGACAGCACCAAAGAAAATACTTATATTAAAGGATCTAAATGGGTTCTATAAACTAGTTATTAGAGCTTTCCAGGAAAAGTAATAGGCAGAAAACAGTTTATGCATTTCCATTGACCATGTATTTGAGTTCTATCGATTTCGTGTACCAGCCCATTTATGAAATAAAAATCTTCCCGAATAGAATCTGTATCAAATTCAATGCATCAGAAAGAAAACTATAAAATATAAACTATAGCAGGGAGTGACAATGTGTTAAGACTCGTATATAACACACATTAACATCCAGTGTACTACAGAATATCACAGGTTAACCAGTACCAGTGTAGTACATGGCTTATCCTGAAAATAGTATTATTCACACTAAGAAGAATTACAAACTGCTAGGTATTCGAGAGACCTAGAGCTCTCCCAATAAAGTTTCTTGACTATTCCCCTCCTCCTTCCAGCACCTCTCCCCTTTTCCTATATTGCTCCACCCCAACCCATAACAGAAAATCAAATCTTCTCACTCCTCTTTCCCCACTTGCCAGCTGGCAAGTTAGTTACAAAACCCAACTCCACTAATACTCCCGACCCCACTTGCTTCTTGACATCTTTTCTTATTTTTTCTCTCATATACCCGAGCAAAGGGTGCAATTCCCTTACTTATATTGACATTATTCTCCCTATTATTATGCCCACTCATTCCCGGGGTCCTAACACAATGCCAGTGAAAATGAGAAAAGGTTGAAAATCAAGGCTTCAAAAGTCTCACCAGACTAAAACCAGACTAAAACTGGACAAAGATAAAATTAGTTAATACTACTAAAACCTTCTTAGTTGATATAAAATCTCGAGCATCCTTCTCATGCTAAAAATTAGATATCTCAAGTGTGAAGTTTGCATAAGTAAACATATATATATATATATATATATATATATATATATATATATATATATATATATGAGTGGTCCAAAATATCAAGTGACTTGATAAGTTCAAAAGAATTCCTAAAATAGATTATGACATTTTCTTAAAATTGGGTTTAGACCTAATTCAACTACAAAACCTAGCTAATGAAGCGATGGTTTCACTCCACTTATATATACTATTTAAGTCATATTTCTAATTAATGTGAGATTTTTAAGATTAGTAGTTGAAGATTAGTTTTTGGTGAAATGCTGGAGCGATCACTTAGTAGCAACTCTTATGTTTAATAATCCTTATTTAAGTATATTTAATCAGCAGTAGATAGAAAATTTAAGTTCCTAAGATTAAGATACGCCACTACACATGAATATGCCTATTTGACACACCTAGATATTAATTCCTTAAAAACAACTTCAAAATGAGGCATTAATTTTTTAGAATACATTCCAACATTTCCCCTCAAGTTAGAGTAGAGTAAGTTGAATGTATCAAGTTTGGAACAAAAAAGTAGAATTCAAGGCTCCTTAAAGATTTTGTTGGGTGTTTGCAAGTTGATCATTTGTGCTTGCTGAAAATCAAAATAACATTCATTATTTATTGTAATAAATAATAATTTATAGGGGCATGTAATCTCAAATTCAGAAGAAACAAAATATCCTTTATATAATTAGTCTACCAAGTTTTATATAAACTCGCATCCATTGTGTACTCAAACACATTGTTTCAGTTATATTCTCTCTTTCTTAACATGGTATCAAAGGCTAATTGGGAAGTCTCTCCAACCTCTCTAATCTTCTACATTGTGAATTGATTCAGTTAGGAAAACACATTCATACATCCCTGTTAGTTCATTCAACAGTTTAGTATTAGAGTATAGTTGTACTCCTATGAAATTTCTCTATCTTGGTAGCAAAAGTATAGCTTTGCATAACTATACTAGATTGTATCTTAGAGTTGGTTAGAATTAATTAGAATTTAGCTGCTTATAAATACTCAAAGTGATATTACTTACGATGGGTTGAAATTGATTTCATTCAATAACAAAATTTCTTTTATTAGATTTCTCTCACATACACACTTCTATTATGCTATCCAGAACTTAGAACGATCCTTGAACCTCCACAGTTAATGCTGAATCTATTCAATCAACAACGAATGCTTCATCACCGTCACCTTTTTGCACTCAATCACTAAGAAATTGGACAATACAAACTAATTTCTTTGGTGTCAGCAAGTGGAACCTATCACCAAAGGTACTGATTACGTCATTGCCTAGTAAATCTTTTATCATGAGTCTTAGGCAAATCCTTGGGAAGAATAGAAGATTATAAATAGGAAAATTTTCCTTTTCTTTCTCATTTTCTCAAATTCAGAAATCTTTCTATCAAACTCTCTCAAATCTCTCTAAAAATATGTTTCAAGATCTGAGAAGATCAGGAGAAAGATCTTTGATCAAAATGTTTAGGAGCTGAATAGAATTTTGTTTTGAGTAAATTCTAAATTCTCCTAATTTTTAAAGCACTTTAATCAAAATGCTTAGAGATCAAAATTTTATATTTAATATGAGAATATTTTGGTTTAGATTCATAAAAATATAGATAATTTTGTGTTTAGGATCCTTTAGAGCAAGATAAAGCATCTTTGATCCATCTCAATTTGGGAAAAACTTGATTTAGAGGTAAATGAAGCTAATTAAGTGTTTTCTTTACATTATAAATGTTTGATGAAATGACTAATATATGTGGAAACATGAATTGAGTGAATGAATGAATTAATTGTGAGAATTATATTAGATTGAGTAAAAAATTATTTTGTTTTGAAATTACGATCCCAATTTGACATATTTTTCTTATGTATTTGGAAAAGTGGTCTTCATCAAAGTTGTAACTCTAGATCTTAACTAATTAATGACGTTGATTTCATGCAAGAATAGTGTATAACTTGAGATATGAATATTTTTAGTGATTAAAAGTCATGCTGTCAATAAACTATTTCACTTCAAGATTTCGATCACATTTTGGCATGTTTTTGTTACCAATTTAGAAAAGTAATCTTCATCAAAGTTGTGGCCCTAGATATTAGCTACCTAACGGCTTTTGTTTCATCCAAAAATAATGTTTATAATTCAAGATATAATGCATTATGTGTGCTTACCATGTTTTTGTATGTACCTTGGTGGAAGTGGGATAGTGTTTGCATGAACCTTGTGGTTGGGTTACTTAGAACTACAAAGAACTTTGATTTCATTTGGATCATAGTAGAAAGATTGACCACATTTACCTTTAGATTTGGGGGAGTCTACATGAATACCATCAAGAAGTTGCACACGCCTTCTATCACTCAACAACCTTTGTGCAACCTGCCCCATCATCAAATTAGTGAGCAATGCCTTTGATCGTGTTGACTAGTTTTAAGATGGATAGAAGTTATAATATATTCACCATTAACTAGCTCTTTTTGCTTAGTCCAAACCTTTAACAATGGTATGACATTGTTATGTCTGAGGTGATGAATTTGGACTGGAGTACTAACCTGTCCAAATTAGTTGCTGACTCGACAAAAGTGATTGTTGCTTATCCGAACAAATGTTATCCAAATTGCCAAGCCTTTCTCTCATTTCTCCAAAATTTCAGCTAAAGTTTGGGATAACCATTTTTTCACACCTAATCTTCACGATGAGAATTAGATCTCTACATCTCACCATTCATCTCCTCCACATGCTTATCTCATCTTTCCAAATTTTTTAGCATCCCCAGAGTAAAACCAAATTGTTGAACTCAAGAAATGACCCACATGAATTCTGAATAAATTACACAAATAAATTTATTTTAGGCTATATTTCAATACAAACATCAACAAACACAACCATTCCCCTTAAGGAGTTTCCTCCTTCAAAACACCAAAAACAATAAATTGACACCTTATCCTTCCTTCAAGTCTATCAAACCCATATATATTTAACAAATTATATATAAACCATAACTTCCAAACCATTATAAAAACTAACAACAAAACAAGAGATGCTATATCTAAACAATGGAGAAGTAAAAAAAATGCCAAAATCAAATCAAGAAAAGTAGTTTGGCATACCTCCAATTTGTCCTCTGCGGACTTGTGATTTATTGGAAGTGTGCGAAATTCCTCTGTCAAACGAAAGCACTCCCCAACATTTTCAGGGGACACAAAATCCATCGCAACCTTGATACATGACTGCAAAACAAAACACATCACGGATGCTTACATGGAGACCATTCAAAAGATTAAATAAAATCAATCAAGCCACGTTAGCTAGCAACTATGGACTTGAGAAGTATATATAAGAAATCATAGATTCATACCTCCATATGTTGTCATTATATCATATAAGAATTACAGTAGAAAAACAAAAAAGTAATCAAATTTAATGTATCAAAGAACACTCTAGGGATGAAAATCCAGCAGTTTTCACTTCCTACAAAAAAGGCTTGCTTCGCTAATGAAAGACCTAGGCTTAATTTAAGGTACTAAACGAAGATACTATCATTGTATGCTAGAACCATGCCTAAAATAATAACATAATTAGCATTTATAAACTTCTAGGAAAGCAAGGATACATCAAGCTACAATAAACAATTTACCTTCAGATTTCTGACTTGGTGAGGACAACCAGCTGGAATAAAAACAGCATCTCCTAACTTCTGAATAAAAGTCCAGGGCTCAATTCCTACAAGAAAATACAGAACTTCCAATATATAACCAGTTGAACAACACCTCTCAATCAAAATATGAAAAATTATGTTTTACTAACCATACTCCTCCTTAAGCTTCCTCTTATGCTCCATAGTCAGATAGAAAGACTGGTCATGAATCGGGTGAATAACCTACATTTCCAAAGATATGCCCATTCAAGAAAAATAAAGCCTAATGAATGAGGGACTCACGGACTGATGGGTTATCTATATACAATAGTTATACTCTGCCTAATCAAAACTTCAAAACTGCTGAAGTCAAGTAAATAAAACATTTATTTTATAAACTAACAAGCATTTTGGACTGGTAATTACACTATAATGTTATTTCTTGTCCATTAGGAACCAAGAATTGAAATGAGAAAGAAAAGCAATTTTTTTATTAAATAGGATGAAAAGATGTGCTTGTGGTTTTATTGGCACTGCAATGATCGTGTTTTTTCACGAGAACATATAATAATACAAGTAAAATTATGCAGTGATTTGCTACCATTTTATTTTTGTGTAAGGGTATGGGAATTGATGTAAAATTCCTTAGGAAGACAAGAATGAAGAAAACACACAAGAGAATCACTCCTAATAATTTTAATTATCTTCCCAAATTAGTTCTTCATCTCATTGAAGAAAAACATAAATTTGCATAAAAGTTCAGATTTGCCTTTCATTAAATAAACTCAAGTACATCGAGAAAATTGATGAATAAAAGTTAAAATATTTAAAATCAAAAGAGGTGACACGACTTGGTCTCCAAATATAAGAATGAATGTTAGAGAAAATAGTATTATATCTTTTCTTTATTTAGGAAAGGAAGATCTAACATGTTTTCTTAATTGACAAGATTCAAAACACTAAGTGCTTTAAAAATCTAGCATGGCATATACTCTATCAGAATTCTTGTACCTCAGAATTTTCAGCCCTAGCAATCCAACAAATAGGGTTTGTCCCCATAAACACTAGTAGCTTCCCTCAGCCCAAATTCATGCTTCCTCCATGTTTAACACTAGCTCTCCCTCAAAGATCCGACAAGTTGGACCAATTTGTTAGAAAGCAAAATTTGAAATAAGAAAAAAAAATTATTAAATTGGGTGAAAAGAACAATGAATAGGAGAGAAACTCTCCTCCAAAGTTTTCTCTTCACAAGGAGCGAATGCTCAATTACAATAACAACAAACCCCTTCTCTCTTATCCTTCTTCCCCTGTTTATATTTAACTATCACCTCTATCTAATTAACTGATTAATATTCTAACTTTCTTAACTACCTCCACCTTCTCCTCTTATCCTGGCACAGTCTTTGTTCAAAGAACAAATCCAATTGCATCACATCTAGGGGGAGTTTGTTAGACGGGAAATTTTTAGTTTCCTGGGAATCTAAGATTGGGAAAAGCCTAGTACCCATAATAAACATAAACAAATGGTAGAATGGTCAATTTGGTCCTTTAAGTGTATGACTGTTTCAATTTAGTCTTAGAATTTAAATAAATTAAAATAAAGTCCCTGAAAATAACTTTTATCTCTCACATTCTTCTTTCATTTCAGGTAAGTCCCTACATATTATCATTAAATGCAATTTAGTCCTTCTTAGTTATCATAAAATAAAATTTAGTCCATATATGTAAGGACTAAATTAATGATGATAATATTTAAGGACCTATTTGAAAAGACAAATGTAAAAGACGAATGTTACTTTCAGGAATTATTTATTTATTTATTTATTATATTCAAGGACTAACTAAAGAGTATAAAGACAATGTATATTTTAAAGGATCGAAAAGATCATTCAGCCTAAACAAAAATATTTTACTTTTATTTTCAAAACAATTATTAAAAACTAGCAATTAGCAGTGTGATCCTTCAGCCAATCCTTTGTGACGTGTGGATTGAATGAATTTTTTTATGAGAAGAAAATAAGGGAATGGGAGAATGTTAATGTTTACTAAAAGGGTGCAAAGTTCCAAATATTACAAATATAACCAAGCAGTATTGGGTAGGAACTAACTTCATAAATGACTCATGTTGACACAGTATTAGGACAGATAACTGAAACTTTTTACTAATTTACCTGCTTTAAAGGACAGCAATGGACATGCCTGAACTCTCGGAAATGCTTCTTCAGATATTCTTGCAATTTAGATACATCCTGCCTCCGGAAAATATCCCAGAGAGCACCTTCTGAAGCATCCCCCCCAAACAACAAATCATTTTCTAGTTTTATTTCTACTTTGTCAACCTCTTTGACTTCTGATCCACATAAAAGACCATCCTTAGCAATGGCATTCTCATCAAAACCAGATTGATGAAGCTGATCGACTTCTTTCCCATCACATAATCCACCTTTGTGTTCCACGATTCGAACACTATTTTGCTTGTCCAAAGCATTTATGGTAGAAGATGAATTATTAAGCATGTCAGCATTAGTTTCTCCATCCTGATAATCACCAAATAACTCCCTTTTGTCTTGCTCAAAGTGCTTTTGTTTCAACTTCTCAATGGCAGTAAGTTGCTTACAATTCAATTTCACTTCTGCAATATGAGTCAACACATTTACCTAAAACAGCCAAATTATAAAAAAAGATGTCAATACCTCCATTGATGAGTATGCACTCGTGCAGCAATAAATACAAAACAGTAACAAATATTTGATCAGGAAAAGCTATGCAACTGACAGAAGTATATATACACAAATTACAGCTTTTCAATTCCTTAAAAAGACTAATGTGAAGGACTGATGATTCCACCAATCATAAAGAGTACTTTTCTAATTATCAATCAATCATTAAACCAACCAGAGAAATTACTCATCAAATATAGAATCAAAATGAGAGTTTAAGCAATGAAGACAATGCACAGGACAGAGAAACTAGCATGGAATTGAAGCCACAACCTAATCATAACAAACAGAACAGAGAAATGCATGGCTTATCAAAGACAACAATTTATACATCCTACAAACTATGCACCTCCCAGTATGAAACTGTTTAAAAATAATAACCTAAAATGTTAAAAATTTTCGAAATAAAATTTTGAAAATAACAGGCCACGAAAGAAATAAGCGAATAAAACATACTGCATCAGACATATCACAATGGAGCTTAGTCACTGAATCACCACGCCCAAGCTCCTGAGGAAATCCATAAGCAATATAAGACTTTGGCCCCATGTCTGGCTTTAGACAACCAGTAGGCAACTTCAAAGTGAGGTTAAGGGAACCTCTATGCGGATCGGTGTATTCCTTGAAGGGTAAGGACAATATGAACTCAGCATAATGACGAGGCAACTGTTCCTCAAATAAATTAGAAGGAGGCCAATCTTTTAATTTCAATATCTGAGGCCAACAAAGCCAATCCATACGACCTTCTGTATACCCAGTAAAGAATTGGTGAATATTAATTCCCCCCTGCATTTAACCAACAACTCAAATGAAAAATGCAGAAATCAACAGCAACAGAATAAACAAGCCAAGTAAAAGCATTAAAGAATATTTTCAACAGAAATAAGCATATATAATTTACTCTAGTCCAATTACAAAACAGACATACAGAAAATTTGAAAGTAATATTTTCAACAATAGCAAGAAAAAGGCTTAATTAATTTTTTAGTTAATGAAATTTAGGATGATTGTAGCTTTAGTCCCCCAAATTTAAAAAAAGTTTATTTTAGTCTCTCAAAATTGAAAAATTATGATTCTAATCCCTAAATATTAAATTTGAGGGACTAAAATGAGTTTTTTAAAACTGTTTTTAGTCCTTCAAATTTAGTGTTTCAGAACTAGGACCATATTTTATTAAATTTGAGAATAGAATGAATTTTTTTAAATTTGAGGGACTAAAATGGGATTTATCCCAAATTTCAGGAATTAAAAACATAATTAAACCCAAGAAAAACTAAGAAGTATGACAATGTAATTCTTCATTCAAAGATTGAATAAGACTCCTGTTTCCATTCTAATAAGCTAGTGATAAGTCTAAGAAGAATGACAAAAATACCAAGGGAAAAGCAGCAAATTTGGGCAGGACAAGAGAGAGCCAAAATTTGAGATAAATTTCTAAGATAATAAAATAATGAACAACACCTGGGACTAAGAAGAGAAATATGATGATGATGGAGCTGATAACACAGAATAAATTGATCACACAATGTCGGGAGGGAGAGACAAGATAAAGCAAGCAACAAGGGCTTAAAGTTTGTGACTAATACACAAACCACACTCAGAAAATGATTTCTAATTACCACTGTACCACCCTATTTTGTATTTGGTTTTGTTGACCCAGACAGCAGAACATCTACAAACTGTTTCTTGTAGTGAACCATCCACCATAAAATTATAATTTTTCAGTAGTTCCCAAATTATTTCTAAGAAACTCGACACTGATAACTATGGAATTCAATAATTAACAATATTAAATGCACTGAAACAACTCTTAAGCCAGAAAAGGTGGAGTTACGGAATTCAAAAAATATGTAGGATATTCAACAACATAAAAATCGCAACAATTAATTATTTTATAAATGCCATTTTCAACTGTAGTGGTTCCTGTTTAAATAAGTACGATCATTAAATAAAATTATTAAGCATGAGCTTCATGAGAATGGAGGTGAACAATGAAATTTGTGTAAAAAGCTCTCCAAGGTCTAGAAAATTAAACATTGGGAAATTAAACAGACCTCACACCAATCTAAGCAATCAATTGTTTCGACATCCAAATGTTGACCACACTTAGTACTAGTTACATGACGTAATGCACGCCACATGACAAGTGGTTCCCAGCTTAAACCAGAAGTACATTCAAGCACATTGCTGACAATGACAGGCTCCCCCTTTTCCCAATGCCACTGAAAATGCTTTAAATCCTTGTCCTGCAGATCCACAGCCTTGGGACAGTATAAATAGTTTTCGGCCAAATTTGCACGAGAAGCAGCCTTCCTCATATTATTATATCTAACATCTGTGTTTCTATCAAGTCTTGAACATGAACAGAAGTCATCAGGGGTCTTAACTACATTTTGAATCTTGTATGCTTGCACTAGTTCTTTCCCTTTACAAACTAGCTCAGAGATAAAATGTTGACCCAATATGCTTCTCAGTTCCAGAAAACCATGGTTACATTCATCACTGACTTTTGGACAAGGAATGCTACCATTACTATGTGCATGCCACCCAGATCTTGACCATTCATGAACCTCAGGCTTAGCATCAGCATTTGATGCAATTTCTTTTACCTTTTCAATTGCTTTTTCAGCATGCAAGTAACCACGACCTTGCGAAACAAACTCTAACTCAATTGGATCTGCACCACCTACAAGCTGCCCACATCGAAGTTCGCGGCAACAGATGAGACAAAGGTCAAAAGAGCATTTTGTGCAGCTTCTGTGGTAATCGAATATTGACGTTTTGCAGTTGTCACTACATGAGAGTATTAAGTTAACAACTAAGGAATATGGGTAACTGGGCAAAATAGATAAGAAATCAGAAAATTCCCAACCAGTACACACGCTCTTCTAAAGAGATATCTGCCTTAACTATATTTAGCTCGGAGACTGAGAGCCCTGTAGTGCACATCCCAAAAGCAAATTATACAATGAAAAATATGGAATTTGTACTGAAGTGAGCGGGGTATGAGAGGAGATATAAACTCAAGCAATGCGCATATAAGATAAACAGTTCAAAATATGTAACTGATACAAGGGTGAGAGAGAGCGAGAATTAATTCTAAAATAAAGAACCAAAATCGGGAAATACTAGCTAAAATAACAAACTAGAGAGGGGAATAACTAGAAAAAATAGGTCGCAACATCTAACAATCGGACAGTTCAAAAGCTAAAAGTTTATCCATGATATTCTTTCACTTTTGTAGTCAGACTTTAATGCAAAGAAATCTGTGGCTTCAGGCGGCATCACTTCAAAACTATGATTTAATGGTGTAGCAAAATGTGCATTAGAATTTAGATCAAACATACACTAATCAAGCATAGCTTTGCTTCAGCATCAATTTAATCTTGTCGAAGTGTAACATCAATTCACACAAGAATAAGCTCAACCAAGTCTCGTACAGAAAAACAAAATACCTTGTATCTTAGCTTCTTTCTCAATCTCAATCACCTGTTCTTCGTCCAGATGCCTTAAAAACGGAAGAAGTACTTGCAGCAAATACATAGAGAGTTCAACCTTCTCGTCGTTATCTTTGCGTGCATTTTTCTTCATTTGCTACAGCAAACCAAACAGTAACATTTCAATGCAGAATACAGAAAAGCACAGGAAAAAGCCAATGTAGGAGGGGGGAGACCTAACATTAATAAGTTCAGCAGAGCTCAGGCATGCTTTGCAATTGCAATTACGACGGCACACAGGACATTTCTCAGCAATATCCTCCTCTTTCAAATGAGGATACCTTAACAAGATAACACAATGAAAACATTGATCAAGTAATCATCATTCATGACCAAATCATGCAATAACTTTTCATTTCAGGGCATTGATCTCGCAATTGTCTCTATCAATTAAGACTTTCCTCCCACCAATAAGAATCAGTAGCTAGCTGTCGATACAGTATGTAAACATGACAAGAAAAGAAGAAAAACAAAGAAATGCAAGGTCGTACCAAGCTCGTAAACAGATTAGGCAAAATCTTTTGCTGTTACAGGTCGAGCACCTCACAACAGGACCTTTATCATTTCTCTTACATTGGTGGCATGTTAACTGTGGATTGAGAAACAGAAACAAGAACTCAAATACAATGTTGTGCGTGACAAACTCAAATATGCATCCACATTTGAATGATAAATCATGTCACCTTAGCCCTTTTCTTGATGACTTTTGGCATAATCTCCTGTTTACGACCCCTAAGACCATATGGTTTCTCAGAGCCAGACATTTCAAACTCGCCATTACCATCAACTTTCTTTCTTTTTCTACTTGGTCTCTGCTCGGAAACCCCACCCTCCACGGCAGTAGCAACTAAACTTTTCTTCTTTTCTATCTCCTCCTTCTCCTTTTTACTTTTTCTCCCGCGCTTCTTCTTCTCTCTCTGAACACAGCATGAATTCAAAGAAATAGCTTCTTCGTGACAGGGATTTGGATTCGCACCCACACGAGTGCCTCTGTTCCCTTGCTCCATTGGAAAAGACACAAACAAGTTTCAAATTATGAACCCTAGCTTTCTCTACCCGGGTTCAGGCCTCTTTTCATCTGAACAATTTTGTGGCATACACGTGCCAAATTAATTTTTTTCACTTTTTTTATATGAAAAATTACATGTAAATTTCACACTAATATAAAAATTATATCATAATTCTCCGATAGAAGTGTAATTACATCAAGATGTATGTGAAATATGCAAAAATAAATAAATAAATAAATACATTCAAGAGCACCATACGAGAGAAGAAAATAAAAATTATTTCATATATTTTATTTTAATTTATTTAAATCACATATTTAATTAAAATTTTCATATACTTTTCTTGTTTTTTTCTTTTTCTTTAAAATCTTCTCTTTTCTAATGTCTGTCGTCATCATCATCATCATCGTTTGCTTGCAAAATCGGTTTGGCAGCCATGTAAACAACTGTTCTCTCACATCCATTTGCCCTATTTTTGGAAGAAAAGTAAGGAAAGAACAAAACACTCTCTTTTTTTTCTGTTTCTCTGCTTCAATTCTTTCACTGCACTTTACAATCAGACAAACCCTTTCTTCCACTTTTCTAATTATTCCAACTCAAATTACATATGTGGAAGAATTTTATCAAAAAATATATTTTTTCAAAAAATTCATTAACTCGAGGATTAACTTTTTCGATTTTTAATTTTGTGGTTCAGGTTAATCAAATGTTGTAATAGTTTGTCATATCCTGTTATAAAAACATAAAAAAACATTAATATAGTAACATAGGTAAACAAAACAAAAACATCATTTTCATTTTTCTTTGATGAGGCTTTCCTCTTTCGTCACTTTCCGAGTAAACCATACACTTCCTCCTCTTTCCTACTCTTTCTCCCAGAAACACACTCACACACGTACAAACTCGCTCTTCTGCAGGTGAGTCCCTCCTTCTCCATCTTCTTTCTTTTAACTACACGCAATGTTTTCACTGTATAATTTGAAAACCTCTTAATTTATACTAATCAATTAGGACACTAGATTCCTGTTCACAGAGGTGTAGAAAACGATACTTGCAAATGATTCACATTGGTCTTCAAAATTCTCAACGAGTTTAGCAAGACATTGTAGGGGAAAATATGTAATTTACTAACCACTCTGTTTTCTCGGTGTTTATGTCTCTGATCTAAGAATTTTGCGTTTCTACCAGTGATTCTTGCCACAGTGTGTGGAACACTCAGTTCAATTTTGCGTTCTCTGTTAAAATGCTCACTTTGAATTCTGTGGCTGAAGTGCGGTATACTTGTATAAAAAGTAAAATTGTATGTGTAATGAGATTCTAGAGTTAACATGGCAACTCCAATGCATTACATATTTTTCAGGCACGAGCAAGGGGTTGAGTGTTATCTAAAAGACTGAAACTAGTAAAATTGAAATTAGGGAGTTACATTCAGATTGCCTTTGTATTCACTATGTCCAGGAACACTTTGAAAATTATCTAAGTTCCACTTTTTTTTTGGCATTGTATTTCTCTATTTTTTTTGGTGTTCTTGATTTTTAATGAGAATTTTTGTTATTTGCCTCAGAAAAATGCCAGAAGATCGGTTGAACAGACATACCATTAGATCACATGGAGCTAAAGTGGCAAGGATACATATGCATGACTGGTTGATTCTTTTGCTTCTTGTTATCATTGATGGTATCTTGAATGTGATCGAGCCATTTCACCGTTTTGTTGGAGAGGGGATGATGCTCGACCTGAGATACCCATTGAAAGATAATACTATACCCTTTTGGGCTGTACCAGTACGTTTTTGCTTTTAAGAACTATGCATCGCTGTTCAAATTGACCTTAATTGGCATTCAATATATGAACTCTAGAATTTCAAATTTTGGGACAGATAGTAGCAATATTGTTGCCGATAGCTATAATTCTTGTTTACTATTTCTTCAGAAAGGATGTCTATGACTTCCATCATGCTATCTTGGGTACTTTTCTGATCTTCAGAAATCTTTTCCTATCCCTGTTTTCATATTACTCTGTTATAACCTAACCTATGCAAAATGCCAAATGCTATTCAGGCCTTTTATTCTCTGTACTCATTACTGCGGTGATAACGGATGCTATCAAAAATGGTGTTGGACGGCCACGTCCAGATTTCTTTTGGCGTTGTTTCCCTGATGGGAAAGGGGTAGGTTCTCAATTTTATGAACTGGCCAGATTTCCAAATTAATAACCTTTACCTTGTGATACATAGTTGGTTTTACTTAGTGATCTGCTCAAGAAACATGGTATTGATTCATGATATCTTCAGGTGTTTGATCCAGTAACAAAAGATGTTAGATGTACAGGAGATAAGAGTGTTATTAAAGAAGGGCACAAAAGTTTTCCAAGTGGACATACCTCTTGTAAGTACTCAGAACAACCTAGGGTTTCTTTCTGTTAGGACAATGGAAAAGAGGGAGTTACAAAGAACTTATGCTCAATTTGCAAATGAGAATACATCTGAATCTTCTTGTCCCCTTGCATACTCCTAGTTATTTAACACATTAACCCCCTAATTAACTAATTAGTGTCCTAACTCTTGTAAATAACTCCCTCTTTCCCATAGTCCTAACAGAGTCTCTGTGGGACCTTATTAGTTTTTATTTTGATGTATGGTATATATCTTCCTCCATGTTTTACATTTCATTTGAAACAGTGGTCTTATTGCCTCTTTTAAGTCAGCTTAATTGATAAATTGGCAATCTCAAGCTTCATGTTTTAGAGGAAACAGGGTTCCAAGTTGAACGAAGAATTGAATATTCATTCATCAAAGTTCACTCCATCATAGTCTGATAGATCTTTTGAAGAACTGATAATTAATTAATGATAAAACTGAGTTTCATTCTACAAGTCTATACTGTCAAGGATAAAGTTTTTCTGTGTAAATAAATATAATAGGAAGTACATAGCCTGAAATTGTCATTGGGCATTTAGGGTGTGTAAAAAAGACCTATTTGTACTGTTTGTTTGTTCTCCTTTTGTAATAACATATTATTGGTATGCAGGGTCCTTTGCTGGACTTGGTTTTCTTGCATGGTATCTATCTGGGAAATTTAAGGCTTTTGACCGTAGGGGTCATGTTGCAAAGCTTTGTATTGTGTTCTCTCCCCTTCTTGTGGCAGCCATGATTGCTGTCTCTCGTGTTGATGATTATTGGCATCATTGGCAAGATGTTTGTACTGGAGGGCTTATAGGTCTGCTGAACACTGGATTTTCTTTGTTTGATTTATTAACAGATAAATATACCTTTCTCCAGACATTTTAATACGAGTTTTTGTGCAGGTTTGACCATCGCTTCCTTTTGTTATTTACAATTCTTTCCACCTCCGTATGACAAAGATGGTATGTTCAAGAATTTTTTCTCTTAACCTTTTACTATTTGTTGATATTGAGGTTACAATCTGCTTTTCCGTACGGCGTGTAATATTTTGGGTTTATTGTTAACGTTTATTATTAAAATAGTCACCATAACTGTGTTTCAAGAAAGATGTTAATATTGTGAAGATTGATATAAATTTTCAGTTGATACTATAAAGAAAACCATATCAAGTAATCTCGATTATTTGATGCCACCATTCGAGAGACTCATCTGCAGCTTCAATTTCAATAATGAATTAAACAAGTGATATTTGTGCTCTAATACCACTTTCTTAGAGGAAAAAAAGTTTGAAATAAGAGTAAAAATTAGTTTAAAGAAAAAAAATTAAGGATAAAAATATTATTATAATTTAAAATAAAGAAATATTTAAAATAATTCTTAAGTTTTTTAAAAAAAATCTAAAAAATCTCTAATTCAAAAAATGTGTAGAAAATTTTATTGTGTAATTTTAATTAGAGAAACTCCTAAAAAATAGTTTGAATATTTAATCAAACATTTATCATTATATTTCACATTTTTAAGTAAATAAATTTAAATTTTTTCTTATATTTCCCACATTTTTTCTAACAAAATAGTATAAGAGCACAAATGAGATATTTATAAGTGTATAATGGAGAGATGTAAACTCTCGAGCTTCTCTAATCATAAAATTTTCTACAACCTTCACTAAATATTTTTTAGATATCTTTTTAGAAAACTCAATAGTTATTTTAGATACTTTTTATTTTAAGTAATAATAATAATAATAATTCTTTCCTTAATTTCTTTGTATTAATCTTTATTCTTAATTTTTAAAATTTTTCAATGTATTTGATATTTTTAAGAAAATAAATTTTAATTTTTTTATACATTTCTTAATTCTTCCTCTAACATATCTTGTAATAGTAATTTATCATAATTTTTTTTATTTCTATATAATTTATGTTGAAAAGTAATTTATGATATCATGTTTATGTTTATATATGTAAATTATAATTTAGATAAAAATAATAAAAAAGTTTGATATATCTATAGTTCAATTAATGATTGATTTCATAATTAATTCAATACTATTCAAATTAGTGATAATTATATTACAAAAATACTCATATTTATTATAAAAAAAAATTGTAAATAATACTTATAATTTTCTTCATAAATTTTTACTACCATAAATTTATAAATAAAATGTTAATAAAAAATTATTTTTTATTATTTTTCATAAATAAATTTATGAAAAATTTCAAACAAATAAATTAATAAAAAAAATTTCTACAATATAAAAAAATTTCACAAACAAATTTATACAAATTTTTATAAAAATAAATTTGTAAAAAATATTTAATAAATAATTACTTTTTTTTTCATAATAATAAATTCGTGAAAAAATTTATATGAATAAATATTATTGTTGTACGGTTATATTTTTTTACTATCTAATAAAAGTCTTGTGTGTATAATTTTTTTTCTTTTTTTTAATAGGATATTCCATGTTATAATAATAAAATTATATAAAAAAGTTTGTATTAATTAACTTATCTATAAATTGATTTTAAATTATAATTTTTTTTTCTGTATCCTATAAAATCATGACTTGATATGTTTATTCTTAGTGAAGGTGCTTGTAATATGGTGCTATTGATTTCTAGGTCGTTGAAAAAGCTAAAGTAACGGTAGCAACACAAAAAAAATTTATGATAATGCATCTAAGTCATCCTTATATAATGTATTTATGTCCTTATACATGTCATATCAGTTAACCAATTTCTATCATCTCAACTGCAAAGTTTCCATCAACTTCTCAAATTTTTGTGAGTATGGCACGTACAGAATACTTAAGAACTACACATAACCTATTAATTATGATCGTGCTTCTCCTTGTAATCTTCTAACTTTCTTCAGTAGCTTGTTGACTTAAAGTTAGTCTATTGTGGTTCTTCTGCAGATTTTGAAGGATATCTTTTTCTTCACAACCTCCTACTGGTTTTACATAAATTTCTTTTGTAGGATGGGGACCTCGTGCATATTTCCAGATGTTGGCTGATTCTAATGGTGTTGATTCTTCTTCTAATAACAATGAAAATCTCTATGCACTACATGGTGAGGTTCAGAATGTATCTGTGTGTATTTCACCCCAACGTGATGGCGATAATGCAGAAGTTAATAGATTTCACTCCAACGCCACGTTAGAAGGATCACAAAATGCAAGGGTACACGTACACTGACATACTCTACATTATTAAGAGTGGCGTAAAGACTTAGGAAAAGATTACCAGATGTCTATAATCTGTAACAAGTGTAAGGGTTGCATTAAAATTATTTTTGCAGAGAAAACAACACCATGGTAGTTACAAATGCACTATAATAATTACTTGGGTTGAGAGATATTTGTTGAACTAGGAATATTTTTATTTGTCTTTTTTTTTTTTCGTTTTTATTATCTTTCTTATTTTGTCTTGAGATTATCGTATGCATAGTGCCTTCTACACACATGTGATTTTAAAGTAAGTTTATATCTATATATATATATTAATAGTAAGTATAATTGTATTTATTATTTATTTTCATAATTTTTTTTTAATTTAATGGTTAAAATGAATTAAAATGTTAAATTATTAATTATAAAAAAATAAATGATGTTAAATAAGAATAAATCCCTTTACTTATATTACTTATATTGTTGAAGTAAGTTGATCATATATATA